>JAIPRK010001552.1:0-57025 GCA_025469195.1 Chaitophorus viminalis
TTAACGTTTAAGCAGTTATTATTTAAATCAAGGGATGCAAAAACAATTTTTTTAGAGTAGGACAGGGGTAGGTAGGTGGTTTCAATTTATCTGCCCCGGTAAGATGAAATTGTTCAAACCGCCTCTGTGTGTGTGTGTGTGTGTGTGTGTGTGTGTACGTAAGCGTGTGCGATGGACGCGGGCCAAACGCGAAATACTACGAAATAAACCGTCGGAATGTGCAGCCAGAATCCAGCTATTATATTTTATACACGTGTAACAGGACGACGCGAGATCCGGCACGCGCAAAGGCGACCCTCGTTCACTGGACCGACCAGAAACGATTATTATTATTGTTGTTGTTAACGATCGGTTCTGGAGTGCGCGCGCGGTGCGTGTCCTTATCGGGTCTGTTGCAATGTATATGCGTTTATCGTCTATATATAATGATGTGTGTGTGTGTGTGTGTGTGTGTGTGTGTGTGTGTGTAACGTGTATTATATTGGAACGCGGACCGTCAAATGAATTTCGAAAAACGATTTCGAGAAGGCATCGCGAACACACATCAAAGCGACCGCCGCCGAGAAACTACCTTATTTAATCGCGGTCACACGAGCGCATTTCGATCATGATCGTGACTCTCGGATAAAATAATATTATAATAACTCACCCGGGACGCATGAAATACGCATGTTATTATCATAATATATAATATAATATGTTCACGAGGGCGAGATGGCTGTTGCGGAGAACAACCGACGTACGCGAACTGTACAGTTACGGTATATATAATATTATAGAGTTGTACATAGGTGCAACGTGCGGTCGGTCAAGTGTACTATAATACGCGTACCACGACTTATACCGACTTTTACCGAGTCTTGGACGTAAGTTAATGTGTATTTATAACATGTGTGAACGCATGATTGACACACTTTGTCATTGTTGATTTTGTGGGTGCGGGTGGTCTTCCGCCTATACGCATTTAACACATTTTTTTTAGCATGCCATTTTGACACTATAATTTTCGTGCATGACATTTGACCCAGTGAACTCACTGCAGGCCTGATACTATTTTATGCTATTTATATATATATATATAATTGCAAGGCGGTTATACTATTATTTTTTGAATTTTGTATTTCGTAGACGCACACGAAACGCGGATGGACAGATTTGACTAGAATAACGTCGTCGGTATCACGGAAGGTCCAACGAAAATATTATATCGAAACCGTCAATTCGTCGCGGTCATTAGCCAGGTGGCTTCACGGTGATCCTATAGGAATTAGGTCATCCATTATCAAAGATTTCTCATATTTTTTAAATAATATGAATGACGTACCATATATTATACTATTATACTGTATATGTATATGTTATGCATTTAAACACTAAATAACAAGCTTCTTAACATTTCGATTGTATCACTGTTGACTGTCACAAAAATTTTTATGTAAGATTCGTTTTTGATTATTGCATTGTAAAATTAGAAATAAAAATTCCACAATATTGTTTGATAAAGATCAAATTAAAAAAAAAAAAAAAAACATCCTTGGGCATTTATGAAATTAATTGAAGTCAATTTAACGTTTGATTATCAAGATTATTGATGCTTTGTAAATTAGTATTAACTTAAGTCTTCAGCTTAATTGACAACAAAATAATGAAATTAAAAAAATTATTATTAACTTGCCGCCCGGCATTGCAATAAGCCAGTAGTGAATTCACGAAATCTTTCATATATAGCTCGTCGTTTCTTGTAAAATTCCCGTGAAAACAGCTTGCGATCCGTTTGGATAAACGTTGGTTTCCCGGCATCGACTATGTTGAGATTGTTTTGAATCTCGTCCGCGGAGACTTGTGCTTCGGCGGCAGCGGCGGCGGTACGATGGAGTTAAAATATCGTATTGTATAATAATATAATATACACGTGCATGAGTATACGAACTAAACATAATACACCTGCACGCTGCAACGTATCTATATATAATACATGCGTGTGTAATGCTCGCCAAAGCGAAAAAATTATATTTATAAAAAAAAAAAAAAAAAATCGAGACAAAAAGTCCTTACACGCATAGCCGGTTTGTTTATACCGTAGCCGCCGCTGCTATGTGGTGTATACATATAATATAATATGTGTGTGTACGAGCGCCGCTACATAGACACTTTCCGTTTCTCTCGGAGCGCGGAGATTTGTATCGGTTCTGACGACGACGAATATACAGTCGGTCATCAATCAAAAAGTAAAATAAAATAAAAACTACAGTAAGTCGTAGCCCGTACAGGAATAGGTTAATTATAAATTGGTAGATGATATTGCTATTATTATTATTATTATTATTATTTATTAATTAAATTATACATTTATACTATATTATACTATACATGAAGTCGTCACCACCGAACGTTTATGTATATTATACGCATATATATGTATATCTCTCGCAAGTTATGTCTTGTTTACGCGGGAACGGAGCGAGCATGTATGATGTATTGATGTTTATTACGAGCACGTACATAATATAGTATATTATAAATGTACGGTTCGCGTGCATACTGGACGGGCGTTTAATGCGCTTTGTCTAAGTATATTTCAATTCTCCCGATTCCGTTCTATTCGATTTCGTCGAGTATATATAGAGTAACACAACGTATATAACCCAGGAATCCCACCGGCCGGCGATGGTTCGTAAACAAAGTTCGGCAAAACTCATATTGCCCAGTATAGTATATATACACACAAAAATATATAATATAATATACGTTCGGATCAGACGCATGACATATAGGTAATATGTAGGTAATTTACACCTGATACGAAATGTTTTCAATATCAATCGTAACGTTTGTGCCATATGTACGTGAATATCGGCAATACGATTGAAATATGTATGTTTATATTATAATGATAATATTATGTGCACACATCGTGGTTATGATATAACTTAGTTGACCATGGTGGATTGTAAAAAATGCGAATCGATGGCATTTTTGAAAAACGTTTTGGAACAACAAACCATAAATCAAGTTTATAATAATATAAGAAATACAATTTCAAAGATGATTCATTATAGCTAATTCACGCTAACGCGTAGTATAAATATACTAATATATATTAAAAACTGCGTATAAGCCAAGACGATCAGAGTTCACCGAATATACAAACATAATAATTGTTTGTCTATTAGTTATTATTTGGGTTAGGTACCTATGTACGTATGCATATATAGTATTCTATGCTGCGGAGCGCACTGTTACATTATGTTAAGATATATAAATGACTTTGATCTCGCTGAAAAAAAAGAGTTATACACATATGACCTACACCGCGATGGGTTGGTTATAAATTTACGACTGAAAACGATGTCCGCATTATGTTTAACGGATGATACGCGTTCGCGTGGCGCCGGTGCACTGCGTCATGTCGGAATATTATGTAACCATCACGGTATTTATACATAATATTATACTGTATCGAATTATCTCTATTATAATGATTTATCAAAAGTAAAATTTTTTACGATTACGTTTACGACATGGCCGTCCCGCGAAAGCCTCGCAGATTAAAGATCGTCAATTTTCCTCCCGACGAAAGGTGAACGGGAAACCGGAAAAAAATCATTTTCCACAGAAAATTGTCATAAAAGTACAGCTGATGTGAACTTTAAAAACAGAAATAAAAAAAAATTGTCGTGCATGGCAAACACCACCTGTAGGACGATCATGCACCTTTTCGAGTTAGCATTTTAAAAGAATCAATTACGAATCAAGACATGATTTTTTAACACTGTTTTGTTACACCTTTTAAATACGATTAAATTTGAAAGCCAAACGGAAAATTCATAAGCGAACACATATGGCTCGGGCTAACTATAACCCAGTCCGGTGATAATGTTAACATGAAAATCACACGATAATCATCGTATTAATGAAATTAAAATCTACCTATTTAGCATTGAAATTAAATACAGATTAAGGTAAGAAATAAGAATCGTTAGTGCGGCGACAATAATTCTTATGATGAAGCATTATATTCTTATATAGTGATTTTCCTACCTGATCATCCTACACAATATATACCGGTTATAACATATTATTGAACGTACATACATCGTGAAGTGGGTACGCGATCGGCAATGTTACTACCGCCGCCGCAGTGAGTATTACGTTTTCGGGACGAGATAAATAATAATATAATATACAATAAATATTTCTTTTATATTCTACCGCCACCGATAATTACTCCAATTATGAAAATTTGTCCCCTCATCTCGCGGCACAGGTATGTATAATAATATATACATACGCGTGTATAATAATATTAATGTTATTATTTCGAACGTTTGTCCGATAACAACAACAACAATAATAATAGTAATAATAATTAATTATTGGCAGTGGCGGGCGGCGGCGATTGTACCACGTCAGTTATTGGGGGGGGGGGACATTTTGCCGCCAACATCCGGGCTATGTTCGCTTTGCGTTCGCCCTCCGTCGCACTGTCGACGCTACAACTATGAGTATAAGTATTCATAATATAACAATATTGTGCTTTCTTCTAGTGTGTATTATTAATGAATGACGCGATATTGTTCTTTATCGTCCCCTCCGGGGAACATATTATGATGGGGGAAATGAAAACAAAAACCATCTTTCTATCTCTCTCTCCTCCCTCTCTTTGTTCTATCGTAGTACATAATACGGTAGAGTATGGTATATACATATACATATGTATGTATATATATAATTATATTATATACACACCATTATGAATGATATCGTGGTATAATATTGCATTATAATATACACTGCACAGTTACGAAATAAATAGAAGAAAGAAAATCGTCTTTTATAATGTTATCCGATCTATTGATTCGTAATACATTCGTGTATAAGGGCGTACATCTGGGTAGCCGTAATAATAATATATTATAATAACAATATATATATATATATTATATATATATATTGTTATTTAATGTCAGAAATTACCATCACATGTGTATACTGTGTACACACCGTACACAGGATCTTTGAAATTTTACGTGAGAGTATATGTTATACTTATATATTTATATGGTAAAAAACTGCGCACGCATCAATCGTGTGCAGTGGCGCATACGAAGGGGGTCATCCCTCCCAAATATCTTCCTTTATTAAATTACTTTTAACTAATTTTTACATTTTAAAGCATATCGGGAGTCATGGATTTTATGACATAATATATATGACAAAATAGATATTAGACAGTCTATTCTGTCATGATAATATGAATTATTCAAATATGGGTATTGGATTTATAAATTAAAAAGTTTATAGATTATAATACCCACGTTGTTTATCATCTATTCAAGTGTTTAGTAATTATGTACCGTTTAACTTTTTATCATATTTCTGGCTCCAGCGTAGAATTCTAGAAAATTTCCCTCTTTGGGAAATTATTATATGCACAATCCCCTCTGAAAAAAAATCCTGTGTGCAGGACTGATCCCGTTTGAATTCTGGAATTCGCGTCAAACGAATCGAAAGCACATTTTTCCTTTCGTTAGCATTTTTGTCGGTGATCCTTTTCACGTGTAGTACACGGTACCCATCATGGTACACGGAATCGTGGAGACACGATACATGCTCCCCCCCCCTCGAACAGTGATGGTGGTCTTGTATGTGTTTGAACCACGTACACGGTCAGCGGTATACACAGCATTAGCAATAGCAACGGCAACGGCAGTCGGTCGGATGAACAGCGGCGTGATGGCGGCGGCGTCGGCTCACATCAAACGAAATTTAGATCTCTTGCTAACCCCGTGGACGCAGAGGCTAATAGAGGACCCCCCGGACCCCAAGACACGCCCCCTCACTTGCCCCCTCCCCCCACACCATCGCCTAACGAATCCGCACGGTGTACCGTCCGTTGTCTTATTACGCGTATACCTTAATACCTTATTATATCTAAGTATGGGCATGTATAATAAAGTATAATATTATTATTATTATTATATACGCATACAGGCGCGCACGTGAAAACCGAGGAAAACGCGTCTGATATACATATACTGCGCCGCGATAATGATATATATTTCACTTGACCGGACACGACTATAACATTACGCAGTGATGACTACCGTGCGTAATCGGTTTGAAAAAGGTATCGTGTGCACTCGACGGTATATTATAATAATAAATGTACCTATATAATGTCCCACACACGTAGCTCGTCCGGATCGCGTTATCTTTACGTATTTAAAATATTTAACATCGACGTCGTTTTTATCGCTGCGCGCGCGTGATGCATTTGGCGTGCTTTTTTATTAGCCGGAGCGCCTGCACATTATTGCATTCGCCGGCAGTGGCAACTATTTCCTCAAGAGGCGTCTTCACAGCTGCTGTTTTTGGAAGAAAAACAACAATAAATAAATAAATATTACTGTCTCGTATGAGTGTATGCACTGTTATACTTACTTCATAAATGCGCGGACATGTATAATATAATTATTGTTATTATGACTGAGGCCCGGACGCTAGATGATGCGGCTTAGGATCGGGGAATATTCTAGGGATTAGTACTTATATCGACCATGAATATCCGTATTTTATGTTGTTACTTATTATTATTATTATTATTATTGTGTCGTTTTCAGTTTGACAGAAAAACCGGCCTAACACTGAAGGTTCCGAGTCCTTTGTATTGTAGTGATACAATCGTCACTTTCAGTGTACATTCGTATAAGAAATGGATAAATCGTCGTAGTCGTGATCTAAAATCAAAAAACCTCTACGATTGTAAATATTCGCATGAAAACAATCAATTATGGCCAATTTCAAATCCCTTTATGACAAACCGAGCCAAATCCGCTGAGTATTCAACGCCAAGTAAAATATAAAGCTGTGAATTTTACCAGGAAAAGTGCAGTTCACAGAAAAGTAACCGCAAAATGTCATTGCACAGCTTCTTTTTAAGTCTAAAAGAATGAACCCTGTCCCCGTGGACTACATTACGAGTAAATGAGTATGGTAGTATAGACTTAAAGTATTAATGTTCGGGTTTGAAATTTAAGCATATTTTAGCGATTTAATTAAGTACCTATTGGAAATTAAAGGACATCTATAATAATATTGTTTTTTTTTTCTATATTTATTTAAACTTACAATGTGTCAATACACATTACGTGTTAGGTACTACAAGGTATATATTAATAATATAACGTAATACGGTTAACGGAAGATAATAACGAAGTTGTTATAGATAGGGTGAATGTAATCTTAATATATAATAAAATAATGTAACAAGTGCCTTATTGCAAGTGTTGGATAACATAATATGTTCCGAAACGACAAAAACCAATCTTTATTTAGTTAATTTTTTTTATTTTTAGTGTTTTTGGTAATCAGTGCGCGTTAGTCGCGCGCGGCGACGGTGCGGCCGAGCGAATGATTTTTCAATTTTCTAGCGCGGATCGCAGAGACTGCAGTATACGCATGCATCACACGTATAATATAATATAGTTTAGTGGAAGTATAAACACGTATACACGTACATATATACAATAATAATAATAATGATAATGATAATATGTAATATGTAGTAAAAAGGAAGAAGAGCGGCGACTGCGGCGTTTGTGCAGCGTTGGCGCGTCGGATATATCTGTTATCGTATATATGCGTGTGTGTGTGTGTGTGTGTGTGTGTGTGTGTGTGTGTGTGTGTGTGTGTGTGTGTATGTGTATGTGTGTGTGTGTTGTATGTGTCGGCAGTGTCGGTGCTTTTGATCCTGAGCGCGTTGCCTCTGGCCCGAAAACCGGTTGACAGCGCGTGTATGCGAGTGCATATTGTGTGTGTGTGTGTGTACGTGTACGATTGAATGAGCGTGTGTGTGCGTGTTTGCGGGGCCGGTCGGATACGTATACATTATTATTCGTATATATATACATACGACGGACGCGCGTATCTTCTCGGCCCCGCACATAATTTGTACCGTGACGCGCGTCCCGGCGGCTGCGGCGGTGGCGGTTCACCGCCGTAAAGATAGCCTATACGTATTATAGATATTTATTTATATACATGCATGTGTATACGCATATTGTGTATTTGTGTGTGCGAGTGTATTATTATAATATTATATTCGTGTGCTTGCTGCGCTCGTTTGTACGAGCGGCGGCAAACGGACGATTCTCGTCGCGGAAGCGCGTTTTCGTACCGCGCACCGCAGCCCGTCATCGGCATCGGCGTTTCCCGCAACCTGTGGCGCCGCGCACCCTTATATTTTGAGGTTGTACATCTCAATAGGTATTATAATAATATACGCGTGGAAGAATATGGTTAGTGGTGGACAATATTATTACCTAATTATTTTAAACGATTACAGGTATATTCGTTTTAGAAAAGCTGTTGCAACATTTTTCACATAAGTAAAAGCAGAATTTTCCTAATCATTCATATACGTAAAAAATATAATATTACACCACCAATAACAGTAGTCGTAACCGCGATAAAAATAGTTTTATCAAATTGGTACACGGAGTTCTGGTGGATGAAAAAAGGTTGGAGAACGCTGCGGTACATTATGTGAATTTCATTCTACCATCATGGACCCTTATCCCTAACGTCTTGTTCCTTGAAACTTGTCATTCGACGACGACGACGAATTGTGTTATAATGACACAAAATGACATGCCAAGTTAGCGGTGGTGGAGAATAGAACGGGAGAAAGATAAAAGGGAGAGAGAGGGTGAGAGAATGGGAAGTGCATTATACATTATAGGTATACACACAAGGCACTTCCGTTGTTGGGCCGGAACCGGCGGCGGCGCCCGGACACGAAGTCAACGACGACGCAGCCGGTGCCGACGCTTTGAAACAATTCTGCTTTGCTCCCCACGTGTGCGAACGTTCGTTTGCATCTACTCGAGAGGCAAATGGTTTTTGAAATAAAACTTATAAAAAAATTACTTAAAAAAACTTATAAAAAAATTATATGTATACACTGCCGCTTTATATATCATACGCATACATACACATACGCGGCCCCTATTTACCAGCGCAATATGTCCGTTATCTATATAATTTACTCCCAGTCATAGACAGATATCCGGGGGGTTTAGCCCCTACTCTAAAAGCTTACCAAGCTCCCCCAAAAATGATTGCTAAATTTAGAAAAAATTGTACAGTTTAATACGAATTTTCTAGATAAAAACGAAATTGCGTAAAAAACGATTTTAGATAATTGTTATTATTCTAAAACTATAAGTCGTAATATTTTGTAACTTTTACCAAGTATTTAGATTGGAATTTTCTTTAAATGATTTTCTTTTCAACATTTTTGACTAATTTTCAAACTATTTATAGATATTTAAAGTATTAGATTTTTTTAATCGTTCATAAAAAAAAAATTGCCGGGACAAATTACTTGAAAATTTAACAGAAGATTCCACAGAAGTTGTTCTTATTTTCATTCGAATATTATTGGTATACATAGTTACAGATATTTTTTATAAGCGTTTGAAGTGAAAATATTGATAAAATATTACAATTTAAATATAACATATTACATAACATATATTCCACATTAACAATTAATCTTCGTTCATAATAATTTTTCATATATAATGATACTTATAATTGTATTCAAATTTAATTTATCCGTTATAATGACCTATTATATGACTGAGGTCCACTTCACCCCAACTGTACGGCAGAGCGTAAAATATTCATACAGAGTTATGTAATTATGTAAGACACTATAGGTAAGTTTAGTTGCGGGTTATTATACATAGTGTTAGTGTATAGGAAAATGTATACATGTTTATTAAAAACATAACGTTTGACTATTTATTTTTATAATAGGTTAACAATTAAGCACAAAAGGGACAAGGGGGACGAAACCCCCTTCGGCTTATATTTTCAATTATATTTTAGCCCCCATCAACATTTTTAATGGATATCCGCCAATTCTCCCAGTCTCCAACGATATAGATCCTTTATTAAAGAGTATACGTATTTAGAATATAGGTGATGACCATAATATTATTATACGAAAATATAGTATACGGGCACAAGTAAGAAAATACGCCGGCAGAATCCCTCCTGTATATGATTTATACGTGTATTGAAAAAAATTAAAAAATAAAAATAAACTTATCGTAAGTACATCAATATTTAATAACTACAACATTTAAATTTTTTTTTATCGTTAAACAAAGCAATTAACGAATGTGGTCTAATTCTAACAAACGTTCGTTTATTTATTTTTTCAACGAAGCGTGAGATAACACATGAAATTACAATTCAATTATTGAATTTTCAAATCGGATTTAATGTTCTATACAGCAAAATACGAATAACTTCCTCGGACCTCGGTAATACTATACGATTGTGTGTGACTATATGCACAGTGACATTTATTTTTCAAACTGATTTTAATTCAAAAAAATAAGTTAATCAATTCATAAGGGTAGATTTATACTCTTGATGTCATTATATTGTTCACATATATTTACAATAAAATACGAACGAATAGGTTTACTTGTATCAATCACAAGAATTCGATATGCCGTGTGCAGTTTTCTGAGGGCTTAACACCCAAATTCGGCCCGAGAAAATTTATTAAAAAATTAATTTTCTCATTGCATCATTCAAAATTAATATGATGTAATTGGTACTGGTGGTACTGCTATTAGTATTATTGTTATCATTATATCTACATAATTTGTTATGAATGTTATTATTTTTATTGCGCGATGTAATACGCCAATATTCCCGATAAGAATTAATATGAATCATTTTTTTTTACTACTATATATTGTTGGAATAAAATTAAAGACAAGATTTAGGTTATTACTACAATATTACGATAATTTCGTATGTAATACAGCGTTTGCATACACAAATTAAAAGTGAACAAAATAAAATGAATGGATAGCCACTGTTATGATAATTATCAATAGTCAGTTCCTCGATTGCATTTGACATCAAATAATAATTTGAAAACATTTAACTTTATAGAAATTACTATAAGCATAGTAGGAAATCACGTAGTTCAATAAAAACGTATTATTTTAGTAAACAAGTAAATTATTTTGGAAGAGTTTATTGCTGAGACGACTAAAATATTAACTTAAATATATAACAATATGTTAAGTGTAAGATGTCTAAAAGATATCTAATTAGAAAGTTTATAATACTTGTAATTTTTTTTTTAATAACAATAAAAATGAATGAAAAGTAGCATAAGACACTTAAAACAACAGACTTAAAATTTAAAATTATACGTATGTCGCTATGGAAATATTAATTAAATTTCGTATCCAAATAACTTAAGTACCTAAGCTGAAGCATGTGAGTGCATACAAGTACTATTAGTACTGTACGTAGTAGGTATATACTAGTATCATACATATTATACAAGTTGTAAATATAGAGTAGGTACGTATTTATTTTTTTTTTTTTTATAGTCGAAAGTTAATTTGTGCTCGATGCTCTCGACATATACGTAATAATTACATACTGGTCTACAATTTTATGGAGAATTTATTTATTTCGTGTTCCAAATTGTATACTTAAAGTTAATTTACCAAGGAATTTTAAACATTTAATTTGTGTTAGTTAATGATTCTGAAATTTGCAAAAATATCAGGCACACATTGTGCATGCATGTGAATATAAATATAATGTGCAGAAAAAGTTAAACAACATAATTATGGTTGTTGGTGAATTTGTTGTGAACGTTTTATAATTTGAAAAACTCAAGAATAAGCATTTATCTTCATATCTTCGTTGGAAAATTCGTTTGGAAAATTGCCATCATAAGATTGTAATTTTCATAATCATAATTTTAACTTCTGACAGTTAATAAAAATAATTTAGATTTAAAACAGTTTACTATAAGAAAAACTAGTAATTACAATTGTATCATGGTTGATAAAATAACAACTTCGTCACGATTAAAAACCTTTAATGCTTTTGATGTATAATATTATTAGTTATTGCCTTCAATTAAAATGTCAATCTTAATAACGAATGGGAAACTTAAAACAACAAATATAATAATGCAAAAGGTGTTTTGTAGAATAACACTCATTGGACGCCTCTGAACTTCGACGTTGATTTAAAACATTTCTTTTTTTTTAAAAAAAAACAAGTTTTGCAAAAACAATTATTGTGAAACCTATTTAGGAATGAAAGCTCAACACGAAAAGTTTTTCTCAATGTATGGAAACAGCTTCGAGTTAAGTGCATCAGCGCTGTAAATAATGGTTTGATAATATTTAAATCACTGTAGGTACGCAACTTGTAGTAAAAAATACGTATACTAGGTATATTATAACGGATCGTATTTAGAGAATTCAATTGTTCCGCGTTTTCTTCTCGACTGTTCTATATTGTACTTAAATCCGTAAAATTATTCCTACGATATAGACATCATCATTGATCATCGCGCGCAGAAACAAGAAACACGATAATTGCGTATTGCAGTGGCGTTGTAAACAAAAAATATAATTATCACGATATTATCGTATAATCACGATATATCAGGAGTCACCAACCTTTTCAAACAAGTGAGTTACATTCGACATTTTAAGTCCCTGGTGATCGAAATTTAGAATAATTTGGAGATTTGTTTTGATGAGAAAAAAGGTCCCTTCAGCTCCTTCAAAGAATAATAATTTATTGTTTTTTCATTTAATAATAATAATAATAACCGCGTTATCCGATTGTTTATCACGCGATCGACCGATAATGGTAAAATTAATTATTAAAACGATCGAACTATGTGACTAGAAATATTGCGATCGACTGGTTAGCAACCCCTGCGATATATAAATACAGAGACAGATTGGTGATATTTTTTGAATAAAGGATTGTGATTTACGCGCAAAAAAGTTAAAAATATTAATAAAGTATATACGGTCCGCATAAAGACCTAAGGTAATCTCCTAAACTCTCTGATAAACCAATCCGTATAGTATAATATATAATAGGTACCTATAATAAATTAATGAATCGGGTGCTGCTTACTTGTACGATATCCATGTGTGAGCGCCGGTATTCTCATTTAAGCATCCGAAGAACAGTGTCGCGTAACTGCAGCGGAGGTGGTCGTGTGGTATTTGGCGGCAGCAGAAGCAGCAGCAACAGCAGATATAGAGTAGTTGAGAGGGAAAAATTCGATTACAAAACACTGGTCTCGACTGAATGTGACGATGACAAAAATGAACGGGCGGAAAATATGAAAATACAATACCGCGAATGGTGTACTTGTTTGAATATATATATATATATATATATATTTTTTTTTCTATTTATGCCGCGAAGTGACAAGTGCAATGCGCACTATCGTAAATTACACGCGGGCGGACACTATTTTACTCGCGTAGTATAATATATGTGCACGTATTACGTAAAAGGAATAAATGTGATATATGATCGCACACGTGCACGAAAACACACACACACACACACACACACACACACGAAGTAAATATTATAATAATTATCGAATTGACGGATAGCCGTGAACGCCGGCGGACCACTGGAACACGCGGACGTCTGGTTCGAACTGGTATACCAGCGCGCAGCCATATGGGTGCACAGAGTCTATAAGACCTTCCCCCTCCCCCCATCAACACCACAATCGTCGTCGCGTGGCTGAACCACCACTACGTCCCTATTGCACGTAGGTACTTATAAACGACACACACACACACACACACATACACACACACACACACACACACGCGCGCACATGCACACACACACACACACACACGAACAATTGACGTTGGATAAAAATTTTTCTTTCCCTCCCCGTGGAAACTCTTTGATTATTCTATAAGTTTTTTTTACCTATATATTTACAATATAGGTAGCACGTTTAAGTGGATTATACCGCTACGATAATAATCTGTCGCATATAACCGTAACAATCTGCCACTTTTTAAGGCTAGCGCAGATTTGCTTCTTACCTCTTAAGCAGTGATGTATTCGTAATTTTTTTCTAGGGTATACGCTCAGCACATAGACATATATTAAGGGGGAGGGGGGGGAGCTTAATCCTCTCTCTCAAAAAAATTTCTTACCAAACCTAAAATTAACTTATGGTGGGTCGTGGGGTATACCACCGCGTCTTTATATTTAAATTGATTATCTACCCTCTCCGCCCCCCAAAAAAAGGTATTTAGACATATTTAAGTCATGCAATAGGATAAGATGGAGTTAGAACTTACTTTTTATCACATAATTTCGTTCTGTTTGCCATGAATGTGGTAAAAAAAAATTGATCTTATAGATTTTTTTTAACGATTATAACTATAAGATAATTGGTAATTCAATAAAAATCTTTTTTATTAAGAATATCTGAATATAATATAATATATAATAACTATCATCATAAATATAATGATGTGAACTAACTATAGAATCTGCCTATGATATCTGTACAACGAAAAACGAGCCGCTGACATCGCCTAGCAATTAATAATTTATTTTACTTATGTCTTTGATTAATTTTGAGGTATACGTGGGTATACCCTCCAATACACCACTGCTCTTAAGATCTTTTATTTAAACGATCGCAATAGGTATGTATATTTATTTCGTTAAAGATACAAAAATAATGTAATGTTTCTATTAACACTTTTCGTAACTACGCATGTGTTAAGAGAATAATATTTACTCGTGTATGATTTTTGAAATACATTTTGATTTCATAAAATAATATTATTAATAATTATCATGCCTCGGTACCGATAAGTCGGAAGCAAAGAATATAAGAAATGACCGCGTTTCTTGTCTATACAAGGCTATTGTGTATGGGAAAATATCGAACAGGTTTATTCAATTTTTTTTTTTTTAGCTGGAAAAATTATGCTGAGGGATGGGAGCAATGTAAGCCATTATGTAGTAACGTTAATTGAATCATTACACGTATTTTGTTGGCCCATGTGCACGATATACGATTTAGGTATACGCTTGTATGGGTGAAACGGCAAAACGGAGCGATTTCGAATATTATCGTCAGACTTACGATTTTGGCTCGGCTGTTGAAGTTGCCAGTAAACCATAATATTACAATTATTGTATGTAATGTTTCTTGATGATAATAATTTCTGTAGCTCTGAGTGCTCTGACACTCTTTAACGAGATAAAAATTATAATACAACTGTTTCAATAAACAATGTCTCGTGTTATAATGTAATCCGCGGTGATAGGTTGTATAGAAACCCTAAATAGTAATATTAGTTCTTGCGTTTATCGGTTGTGTGCATTCGCGCTCATAGGTCGCGACCGTCGTGGAGTGTTAAAAATACAAATGATCAGACAGAAAGTAACTGTATAAAATATGCACTTAGGCATATACAAACATACAGTGCGCATATTGGGTTTAGCAAGATGTTTTTAACACAGCGTGAAGATATAGAGCATACATATCACTATAATATCAGTCTATATAATAAATTATTATTGACATATCATCATCTTTGCATTTGGGTATATATTTTTTTGTCCCCCTCGTCCCGTAACGTTACGGTTGCGTTAAAAGGTTTTGGCCTTTTAAACTTATTGTCTTTTCACAT
Organism: Chaitophorus viminalis; assembly: GCA_025469195.1. Lineage (NCBI taxonomy): Eukaryota > Metazoa > Arthropoda > Insecta > Hemiptera > Aphididae > Chaitophorus > Chaitophorus viminalis. Next base: position 15,555 of record JAIPRK010001552.1, read on the forward strand.
TAAATGGTGTTTATTTATGAAAATCGAACTGAATCCTTAAATAAGCACTTCCCGGATGCATTATAATGGCCGCACGCATTTCTGTAAAACGTTCTTAGTGGTTACCACTAGCCGCGGTACGCCGGTACAGTGCGACCCTTAAGGACGGGACGTGCTGAATCCTGAAAATTGAATACATAGTTTTGTCCAAGATCACATGGACAACAAATACGTGTACACTGTACAATCTATAAAAGCTGTATATAGTAGTCAAACACACAAACGCACAGTCGTCTGATATTGAATGGATAGCTGACATGTTAATAATATGGATTACTTTGAGTTTTATTTACGACTGCGTAACAAATCTAAGTTACAATATTTTGAAACTTAATCCACATTGTGCATTCTGTTTAAAATTTGATCCTCAACGTGGTTACAAGAGATGTTTGTTTCAAAGTTTTATAGCATTTGTACCAGCGGCGTATAAACATATCTAATTTAATGATGAATTATTTGTCCAATTTTTTAACCTATTTTATTCAGTCATGTATCACAATAATAATTTTTTCAGGTCTAAGCGTTGCAATTAATTTTGATCAATAAAGCCCAAGATGCACGCCGCTGCAATTACGCTGCCGATTTATAAGACAAGCTCTAAAAGTTTTACGGAAATATTACGTCGATTTTTTTCCGGCCACGCACAAACATTTGGATTATAGCACCTCATCGGTTATAAAATACAAGTAATCGCATTTCTGAGGTAGGGTTGAAGGGTGATTATTATCCGTTGTGTGATTAATAAGCAATATCATCAATGCGTGGCAACAGCTTGTATCATATACATCATCGACCTGATTGCGGAGAGCGCATGTGTACGAGTATATGGCAACTATTGCGGTGGCGGTGATCGATCGCGATGAATAATAACCATTATATACTCAGCCCTTTTGATACCCACAGCGTTCGTTTGATTTAATAAGGATATTATTCCTCCCATCCGTATCAACTGCAGCTATAGGGAATTGCCACGAGCATTTATATTATAATTAGGGTTGTAAAATTTCATAAAATATTTCATTTCCATGAAAAATGTTTTTTTTTTTCATTTCCAAGTGAACATTTTTAAAATTTGGTTTATTGTATGAAATAAAGAAAATATATAACATAGTTACATACTACATACATTTTAATACACAAACATAGACATATAAAAAACCTAGATAACCAACTATAAGACAATATATTGAAGTCAGCCATATGCCAATAGAGAAAAATTGCATGATTGATTGTATCAAATATGTATATTGTTTATATTTGTAATATATATTATATTATTATGTCATATAAATATGTATAGGTATCTTATATTCTTATAATCTTATCAATTGAGTTATTTTTTAAACATTTCCCTGTTGGCAAATGGCCACTAGACTTCAATGTTCCTATGGGAATGTATTATGCAAATCCGCTATCTAGTTGTTTTACATGTCTATGAACATAACTTGTATAATTTAGAAGTTCTTTAACAAATCTTTAATATAATTAATTTAAACTATACACTTTAAAATATTACTGAAAATACACTACTTTTTCATTCACTGTTGAAATTGACCATTAACAGTATTTAGGTAGGGTTTTTAATTCGTAAACTTTGATTGATAAATGATACCTAACTGATAACTAATTCATAATCAATGTTTTCTGTGTTTTATCAATATATTATTATTTCTAATCATTTATAAATACGTTTAAAAGAAAAAAATATCTTTCATAATTTCATTGAAATATTTCAAATTTACAACTAATTATAACATAATATTATACATATTATATTATCATAATATGTACCTACATAATTATTACACGTACCACATGCGTATAAATACTCGCAATTACTAATTTAATCATTTTTACGATACCGAAAAGACGATAATTTTCAACACCATGTATTTGCAGTGGTGTTCCCATAGGGTATACTACATGTACGCCGTATGCTCTCAAATTTATTTTGAAAATTTACGGGTATATTGCGTATACTTTCAAGCAGTTCCTGAAAGAATACAAAATATAATATTATAAATTTATAACCATTTGTTAAACAATTATTGTTTAAATACATTTTGTAATCAATGTTAATTTTTTACTTCAGACGATCAGCTCATTACTATATAAATTGTTTATGTTAATATCTATTTACATATATTATATATTTAAACCCTCTATCATCACCGTATTTATCATAAATATTTCCATATGAGGAACTCGTCAGCGTATAGTATACTCTCGACAAAATTAATGGGAACACCACTGTGTACTTGTATGATATAAAATATAGTGAATCCTTATTATTATTTGTTTCTATATGGACAAGAAGCCCAATATAATTCACAGAAATTTAATAAATTGATCAAGCGTTAGGGGGATCTAACAAAACAATTAACAAATAACAAAACTAATTGCCCGCAGAGATTTGTAACATATTGCTTCAGTGTGGGAGTAAAATTGTAGCATATGATTAAGTATAATACCTAAATCTTTTTTTTTACTTACTCATTCAAGGTCTGAGCAATTATATCCAAGACAAGGTAGGGTGCGCAGTATATCGAATGGAAGCTCAAGTATAAGTGCAGTTCCACAGTGACAGACGCATGAAAACATTTTCAGAAATCGGAAAAGAACGAGGAGCCATTTAAAATTATGATATCAAAAATGAAACAAAACCGAAAATTAGAAAAAACTTTCCAGGATATCTATCCATTGAATGCGAAGATACATGCGTTGAAAATGACAAACAACGATTTTATTATATTTTAAATTATATATTACATATTTAGTCTGTACACCTATTCACTAACGAAAATTTCTATTGTAAATGTTTTCTATCGAACACTTAATATACTATAATACGGGTGTAATAAATTTATTTTTAATCAACTGTTATACGAACGGGACTTGATATTGTGTAATAATATAAATTATAATAGAACACGTATTATATATACACATCGTTCATGTAATGTTTAATGGGTTTTGAAATATTTACCTGACATTTCATTAATTTCTATGATAAGTTTATGTTTATTTACGGTAGATATACTTCGAGTAGCTTTATGAATGTATCTTCAGTTCTTCTTTACTACTAGTATTATGCATGTACTTTATTCAGTATATGCGTGGTATCCAATAAAGTTTATTGGATATGACGCTTGTACTCATTAACATTAAAATTCTTATTATTGCATTATTTATTTGCGTAAACTATATAAAAAAAAATCTCGGATCATGTAGAAATATTAGACTGTACAGTTCGTTTTTGTACAATTTATTATTTATGACTCAGCTGAGTGAACTCGGAATCGTAAAATTTCATACTTAAAAATCACACCGATTTAAAAATGTTTCAATAGTTTTGTTTACATATATTACCAAGTCGATTAAGTATTAAATAATTTAAATTATATATTACGATTGACGGACACTACTCAGATCTTATCTATAAATCACCGAAACACAATTATTGATCACGGTATATGTATATAATATAATGGATGTACGAGCAGTCATATATAATATAATATTATATTACATGTATATTATATTATAATACTAACTATAGGTAATATATAGTACGTTATGTAACATGTACATTTTTATGCGTTTTCAGAAACGTAGTCAACTGAGTAGCAGCATGTAATGATGTGTCGAAAACTCGGAACTACATTATGACCTTATTAAAATCGATGTGATAATAACGTATACGTGGCGGTACTGACAATGACGACTTTGTTCTTATGCAAAAGAATAAGTCATTGACTTTTTGCACTTCGCTTGTTGAGTGCATGATAATAATAATAATAGTATTAATATTATTAATAGTAATAATAGTTATAATAGTTATAACTTATAATAATGTTAATAATTGTAATAATAGTTTTAATAATAGTGATAATAATATTTGATTTGGTTTTCTTCTCGTCATAAAGCACACATACCGAGTGTTCCGACTATAGAGGGACAGGTGAATATGGCCGCCACCGCCACCACCACCGCTGTCGTTTCCTGTGGCGCACATTATATAGGTATATATTATAGTTTATACACATAAATTTATGTATAATATGTGTACAGCATTCGAAACGGGTAGACGTGATGAAAAAATCCGATACGCGGGGGGGACCATCACACAGGGCCTAACACAAAAGGTAAATCGAGAAGATATTCTAAAGAATATTTTAAGATTATTACCTGTCCCGTATTTTTCACGTCTCTTTGTCGGCCCGTTTTCGAGCACGTCGTCCCCGTATAATAGCCACTCAAGCGGTAGTTAATAAAATAAATAACCCAATGACGACACTAATCCAGCTGAAAGAAATGGCCTTTCTGGAAATAGTAGAGAGGAACGATTATGTACGATTACGATCTCCAGTCGTTGCATGCAGATTATAATAATAATACATTAAATACCCCTTTTGAAAGGAGTAAAAACACAGACAGGCACACAAGTATGCCGCGCAGTCGCATACACGCGTATTAAACCCATGCGTGTGTGTGTGTATTATCGACATAAAAATCGTCTCCTAATCAAATGCATATTGTATAATATTATGTAGTACGACGTTCTGTGCAGAATACGAATTATAATTTTCATTTATGTTATGCTATGAAACGTTTGTATTTGATTTGTGGATTTGTCCCCGTTCGGTTGGAACGTCAATTGTATAGTTACGATAATCGTACCAGTATTAAGACCTGGTAACTGGTAAGATGGATAATATACATGAAAAAATTGTTAATAATCCAATTTCCGTTAAGAGTCATTTGTACTGTTTATATGCGTAAGAGTCTTCGGACTTTTGCCTTCTGTACATATAATTATGCTCAAATACCTATTTGGCCGTTAGTAAAAATACGTAACAACCATCTTCCATACGCATGTTGAAATGTTTAATTCTTTTAATAAACATTTTTATTAACGACCTTCAGGATAGTAAGAGTTCGGTTAAAACTACAATTAGTATTTAAAAAATAAATACAAATATTAAATTGGTAAATGTAGGCGTAATATAAATTAGTAAAAATAGATTATATATTTCTATTAATTTAGAACAAAATTTGTTGAGAGTGATAAACATGTTATAGACTAACTATCAAATTGGAAATCATGTACGCGTAAAGAATTACAAAAGACTATCATTTGATTTATAGGTGCATATAGGCTATAATTTATAAATGCTGGTCAGTCTTGAAAGTAGATTAGTAGTTGGCTCCTAATAAAAAAATGAGAAAGAACATAAAAAAATATATCTTGGTAAGTATTTCTAGGCAATCTACATTGTTATTGAGTAATTTATAAATAAATTATGTTATTAAATACTCGACGATTAAACAAAAATATTGAGATCATATATGGATTTGAGGTTGGTACTAAAGATAGTTACTGGTATAGTAATTATTAGTGCCATACATTTTATAAACGGCTTCTGAATATTTTCATCTTTTTTAATTCAATATTCAATTGGGGGGGGGGGATTCTAAATAAAACTATTCAACTAATGTACTCTAATGGAACGACCGAAAAAGCCGTATATAGTACTTTTAAACATAATACATTTGAAAACAATTATGCTTTAGATATCTTACCATTTTTCTTGCTTTTTATAGACAATTTATCAAAAAGAAAAAATAGTCATTGAATAAAAGTTTTATCTTAGATAAAAATGTTTTAAATTATTTTACAATATCAATTTCAAATCAAATTTTACACATTCTATATGACGTATTGAATACAAATCAAAAAAAATAAGTTATTATGTTTGTCTAAAATGTGTATATAATAATATAGTATTTTATATTAATATTGAATTATAATGCAATTTCGTAAAAATTTAAATTTCAAACAGTTATAAAATTTTTTTTTTAAGTTTAGTAGAAATTTTTTTTATATATTTTTGAAGATTAGCTCATGGACAACCTAGTGTTAAAATTTTGAACCTTAAGTATAAACAGAAAAAATTTTATGAATTTTCAACTACAAAATAACTTGCAAATTATTGCGATTTTAACATATTTTATACAAATTTGAACTTTATGGGCTTATAAAAAAAAATTCAGTGAAACCATCTCCGATATTTTTTAGTTACAATTAGTATTACTTATATTTAATCCTTTAGTAAATTTCCAAGAGTTTTCGGACAGCCAAAAAAATTTTATAGATATTTAAAAAAAAAACTTACAAAAATCGAAAATTCAAATTGTCTATAAATAAGTCAAAATATGTCAAAATACTTTGAAAACTTAACTATATATAGAGAATGCCAATATAAAAACTTGGTGAAAATTTCAAGTTGTTACAGTTTTTCGTTTTTGAGTTAGAGCAAATTTTAAAAACCGATATGATTTGTCAGTCTAGAATTTTACATATTATATTTTATTTTACATGTAATTTTATGTCAATATTCGCTATTCAAACACTTATAAAAGAGAATTGTGCTTATGGATTTTGATGATTTTTGAATGACAATAAAAACTACTTGTGTGGAATCTTTTATTAAATTTTCAAGTATTTATTTTTATTTTTTTTTTATCACCGATTATAAAAAAAAAAAAAAAATGTAAAAAAATTCGAATAAATTAAATGCCTATAATTGGCTTAAAAATCAATATAATATTTCGAAAAAAATATGACATAGAGGAAATGCCTATCTTAACAACTGGTAAAAATTTAACGTTTCTGCGACTTATACTTTTTGAATTATAACAAATATTTAAAATCATGTGACGATAAATCACTATTTTATGCAATTTCGTAAAAATTTAAATTTCAAATGGTCATAAATTTTTTTCCCTTTGGTCCGGTAGAAATTTTTTTATATATTTATGAAGATTAGCTTATCGACAAACTAGTGTTAAAATTTTGAACCTTAAGTATAAACAGAAAAAATTGTATGAATTTTTATCTACAAAATAACATGTAAATTATCATGATTTTGACAAATTTTATACAAATTTGAGCTTTATGGGCTTATTAAAAAAATTTGAGTGAAACGATCTTCGAAATTTTTTAGTGACAATAAGTTAAGCTTATTATAAACCTTGTATTAAATTTTCGAAAGTTTTCGGCTGGCCAATTAAATTTTATATATGTTAAAAAAAAAAAAATGTACAAAAATCAAAAATTTAAATTGTCCATAAATAAGTCAAAATATGTCCAAATACTTTGAAAACTTAACTATGTATAGAGAACACTAATATAAAAATTTGGTAAAGATTTCAAGTTGTTGCGGTTTTTCGTTTTTGAGTTAGAGCATTTTAAAAAAATATTTTTTGTAAAAACTTGAATTTGCGTAAAATTTCTCGTTTTTTTATAGTTCTTTTCGATTTTTTCAAAAAGTATTAAAAAAGTTGGATTTTTGACTTTCCCAAGTACTACCTACATTCACTTTCCTTTCAGAAAAGTTGCTGTTCAAGAAAATCGAAGCGTTTTGACTGCCCCAAAACGTGATGACAGACACAAAAAAAATAAAAAAAACACACATCATTATAAAATCAATAGATTCCATCACTCCGTTCAGAATCTAAAAATCAAGTTATTATTGAATCAAATAAAACAAAATATGTACATAGTACAAATGTATTGTATACATTTATTAATTAATCTTATATATTAATATCATCATTAATATATTAAATTATTGATTAATTAATCTATCATAATAAAATAATTACCAATTTTTATAATAATTATAATAATAGACATTTAATAATACTGAAATGTAAACATTAAATAAAATATTTAGGTTATATGTGTAATAAAATCTCTTTTTATAACTTTTTCTGGCTTTATTTGTGGAAAATGTTTGATGAGAAATTGTAAATTTACGAACTCTGCTGTATTTTTATATAAAGCATCATGACGTAATCGTTAGATTGGTCTCATATTATTGATAAACGTGAAAAATATTTTGGAGACAAGTTGTACTTCTTTTATGCGATTTATGTAGTTACAAATCAATTATTAATTTGAAATTAGTGTAAACACCTTGCTCGTTAATCTAGTGGTATTGTGCACAACCAATTAAGTCACAGTCAATTAATTTTCTAATGTCAGTTCTAAGATAGGTTGAATAAAAATCATTCTTAGAAATTAAATTTGTTGTATGTAAACCTAATTCTGTACTAGTTGTACCATTAAGTTTAATTGCCGAAAACAGCTTACGAAAAATGTATGATTTTATTTCTAACTTATTCATCATAATATTATCACAAGTCCAAAAATACCCTAATCTATGTTGTTCGTGAACAGAATGTCTGGTATCTCTAGCTGTTTTACCAGGCAATACCCTCGTACATGTGTTTATGGAAGTTTGTTGTTAAGTAAACCCATTTTCACCAGTTTTTCTGAAATTATTAAACTATTAAATAATAGTATTTCTTTTCATTTAAAGCACATTTTGTAAATTTTGAAGTCAAAAATATATCAGTATACATTTTTTGAAATATTACTTCTCAATCATTTTCGATAACATAATTGAGCACTGCGTGCGCTACTCCTGGGTAAATTTATAAATTGGTAATTTGTGACAATTTTAAAAAGGACGCCTTCAGTCTTTATTTACGAGCTGCCACTGTGTATTTAAGCATTTATTCATTGAATCTAGGGTCCACTCTAATATTTTCATCAAAAGTGATCTTTAGGGGATGGAACATAATATGGCCGGGGCCAGATCAGACATGCAGGTATATAGTCCACGTAAAATTTAAGACTGGTGCACGATGAAACATGACCTGATCACGTATATTCTCTATGCACTTAACTTATGTGTGTTTATAAATACATATATAGATACGCGTGGTATGATTTTATACTTCTCACACTGCCAGACGCATTTACCTGAACATTTATTTTAATTACTTATAGAACCCTGTACCACCTTGCAGACAGCAAATATAACGAAGTGCTATCGTTTGAATGTATACGGTGGCGGTGGGCGGTAAAATTAGGTAGGAAAGGAAAGGGGCAGGAAGGGGAGGGGGAATTAAAATCTTATCCTCGGCGGTAATTTTCGTTTGATTATATATACATGTCGCATTGGTGCACCTGTCCATAGGTCCCGTAGGTTAATTTGTGAATAGCAATTAAAAGCAAACGGAAAAAGAAAAAAGAAAAAATAATCATTATACCTACCCATTATTACATCTAGCGAGCGTCTAATATAATTATGTTTTATTGTATTTGGTTTTCAGTTTACTAACGCGTAATTCGTATTTTATAATATCCAATTAAAAATTAATAATATTGTCATTACTCATTATAATAAATGGTTTTTGTTTTATTTTTCGATCATAATAATTAAAGAGCATCTCGGCCTATACAAGAACGCGCGTTTGATATTTATATAACGGATCGAAAAAAAAACAATTATTAAATTCATAATGTGATAATATCACATATCCGGAGAATATCATGTACTTCGGCTTATTTTATTATTTTCACGTGGAAACGAGGAAGGAACTACCGCATCGGTCGTTATAGTGTTTTCACGTGTAAGTACACATATTTCCTAAAATCCATGTCTAAAATATAATTATATACCTACCTAGTTATAACGAAAAAATATAAATTATATTCCTTTATCACCACCGAACGAATTATGTGTTATACAATTAAATACAATATCAAATATTTTATGTACCTATTGTTATATTGAGTAATAATAAATATGTATTTTCGAATATTTGTGTAATAAGTTCACCGGGCAATTATATAACTAGATATACCACACATTCTACGTTTTACAGAATAGACACATTATACCGATTTTCAATAATAATTATTATTTTAAGAACATTCAGTTTTATAGGCTGCAGTATATTACTGTCTGTAATGTAATTACTATACATTCAAGCTATTAAAAATAAAAGAACGCCTACAATATTTCCAACCAAAATCCATGACCATGTGGTAGTGACTTAGAATCCGTTTATATTCTACCGATAGAATCCGACTGTGAGTGTAATCACGTAGGTAAAGATAAACAAGGCAGTGTCTACAAAAAATGATGTAAAATGGTGTTTCAATAGTATTCTTAACAATATTTTTAAAATATATTTCAAACGGTGTATACTTGTTGCCACCCAAAATTGCCTCTCATCTTTATGATAAATAAAAAGGTTAATATATACTATAGTCGCCTCCCGTGATCAAGTAGTTCAAAATAATATACGAGTAACCTATCAAATTTGTTTATATAGTTTCCTCCCGTAAAGCAAGGCTTGTAAGTTGTAATAGAAACGCAGTTGGTCCAGTGAAACGTTCGTTCGCATGTTGCATGGCAGCTCGTCGGAAAATTAAATATGCGAAACGATGAAAAAATAAACATATTATCGCACACGATCGCAGTTGTTCTACACTATAGCTAGCACGGCCAAAATAAGATTAGGATCAATGGAATTAAAGTGATAGTAATAATAATGCTAATTGATATTTTTGTCCTATATTTTGATTATTGTTCATTTTCTTTGAGGACTGTCATCTCGTTAATACAGTCCACGGGACAATTTTTTTATAGGCAGTAATTGTAATGACTCGCATATGGACAAATACCCAAATAATTAACTAATAGGTGACTAAATATTGTATAAATAATACCGAATACAGATAAATAACAAATAGCTATTTAGTAATAATAAAAGTTGTTTCTCTCAGAAACAAAATAATATAAAATAATAACAATAACACAGATCAGTGGTTGAAAACCTTTTTAGACTCTTGGACCATATTTATGAATTGAAAAAAGTTCGTGGGCCAGACAAAAATAAAAATATATTACTTTTAAATTATTTACTATGAAAATAGATACTATTTAAAACTTAAAACAATAGGATCCAAACATACTGAAGTATTTTGCAACTATATTTTTAATTTTTAAAAATGATGCAGGAAATTCAGCAAAAAAAAGTAAATGTGATGTTTTGAATCAGATTTTTATGATATTTTGCGACGATATTTAGATGATTCAAAAAGATTTTTACAGTTCGGAAAATGTGTTGATTCAATGTGAGACCGTAATAGTTTTAATTTTATTTCAAAAGATTTAATATGAGACCACATATTAGGTATAAGTAGATTTTTACGTTGTAATTTTAACGTTGTTGATTTAATTTATATACTTTAATACATCAACACAAAAAGCCCGAAAATTTGATTTTCATATTTATACAAAATGATTATTTTGATATTCAATTAAATGTCGTCGTTCTAAGAATTAAAAGCGAACCACCAGTTGCCGACAACTGATCGGGATCGGGTCATCAGAGGGGGAGAAATTAATAATTAAAATAAAAAATATATTAATAACATTACCTAATGTAAAAATATGGCAAATGACATAGAAAATGGAGAAAAAATTCATCGTCTAGAAATTTGTTAAAAACCAATCTCCGAATTGAAAAAAAAGACATTATCGTATGTAGCATGACAATTGACAACAATGACAATAATAATAATATATTGAGCATATAACGTGATAATTAATAATAATAATAACGCGACGACGCTGCTTGGTAACGAAAATCACGGACCCACGTGACGTGGGAAAAACGGCACAAAGGCGACAGAAACGGTGGAACGATCACGGTACGGTCTGTAGTACACGGCAAATATATGACAAATGCGTACGGCACATTGTGCGACGCACTGATGTAGAAAACAGTGGCGGGTGGACGATACCAAAAGTTTATCATCCGCCGAACTATCGTGGAGACCGGTTGATTGGCGTGCGTTTTGTTTGTACACAGACGGTCCACGTCAACTTTTTTAAGTTTTAAAAACACGGTTATGTTATTCCGTTTTATTTTTTATAGCCGAATTCCCACTGCATAGATGTGTGTCGTGTAAAATACTATATTCTGATTGGCTTAACCTCGCGGTTCTTATATGGTTGCCCGACGAGCTATTCAGCTATGATAAAGTGACCGCTGAAGTGCTCTTTGATAGCCAATTAGCGCCCATGTGGATTTATTCGTAATAATTCCACGTGACCTCGTGAGACCACTGTGACATTCTATTTTCATGGAATGAATAAATATTATCACGAAATCGTGAATATTATCATCATTAATTGTTTTGACTTGTGAGCGTTAGATGTTAGTTGGCACCCATGTCAGCTAATTTACAGCGTCAAACCTGCGGTCACATACTCACATCCACAATGCATGTAAATAAACTCGTTGGGCAACCATCATATCTTAATTTGTACACCTCGGTATCCCGTGTTTTATGAGCACCTTGCCAAGGTAACAAAACGGTACCGCATAGTTGAATATATAAGCCTATTCAACTTTTGATCGTGTGGCGGTTCTAACCTAACCCATTTAATAATATTAATAAACTATCTAGTATCTTATGAGTTGTGCGAAACGAACAAGGGAGGAAAATTAAAACTGGAGCGTCGTAGTACACGAACGAGTGCATGGCAAACACGATTTTTAAATTTTAATAATTACATTTTATGATTATTTCATTAAATTTGATATTTACCATGTAACCGCACAACTGCACAAGTCGAACTGTAACCGCACGTTGTGCATCAGAACAGTACGCGATACGGTACGGTGTAATGGTAACCCGACTTAAGACTTAAGGTCGTAAACATTATGGTATGGCGCGGACCCGCGCGGTAACCGTTATCGAAAAGTCTGTCGCTGACCGCGCTTTTGTTCTACTAACCGGTAACCGCACGACGACCAGACCGTGGCCCAGCGACACGCCGACTCGGGAAAGGGGAAACGCATGGGTCTATGCTACGACGTGACGTCCGCTTGGTACGACTTTTGAACTGGTCCGTTTTTTAAGTTTTTTTCCGTCACCGCCAACGCGAACTATGTTAATTATATTGCAATATTGTATGTTCATTATTTCTTTTTACTGTACACACAAATTAAGTCCTGGCACATCTAGGACTATTACGTCACGACGCGAGACTCTTCCCTTCATTTTCAATAAATGTGTCACGAGCACGAAACCTCACTACAAGGTGTCCGTCTTTGATTATTTGAAATTAGTATCAAAATAAGTGCCAATCAAAAATAATTGTCGTGAGTGTGCCACAAAAATCGTGCCATTTCAAATTGGCTACCCGGACCAAGAATCATCGGTCAAGAATATGACAGGTAAGATGTACCTATATATAATATATCACCTTAAAGTCCCAACAAAATTGTTGTTACTTACTACGGTAATTCGTTTACCTCTACAGACTACGAACATTTATTTCAATTATTTTACCAAGGTCGGTACAGATGAGTGTATAAGGCTTTCCTATTCATCCGTTTTTAAAAAAAATATAATTAATGGATATAATAATCGGTGGATTATAACTAATAGAGTTATTTGAACTCATTAACATATAATTATTTCCACATAATAATACATAATAAATAAATATTATATATTCATGTTGGGCCATTCATTATTGACTATTGTTAGGCTTGAAATTTGTTTTATAATTGAAAATCAATATGTATATAATATAACTTATTAAAACCGGTTATATAAAATATAGATTTTAATTTTGAAATTTGAATTTAAATATTAGATATCAATAAAAACATTTTTTTATATTATATTTTATATTTTAAAAGATTTTTAACTATTTTCATCGATACTAAGTTATAATCAATACTGGAATCGATTTCAAGCCTTGCTAAAATACTATGTTAAAATATACTAACCAAGAAGTATAGGCATAATATAATTAAATAAAAATAAAAATGAAATCTTTTTTAAATGAGTAACAATGTATTGTTAAATATTTCAATAATTTATAAAAATTATAAATATTTTTGATATATATTCGATCATATATATTTATTTTGTAACAGTCTTATCAAAAATATCAACAAAATATATTAGTAAAATATAGATATATGTTATAGGTACCTATTACCTTTACGAGTTTATAGGTATAGACTGTGGTCTATTGGTAAATATATTTTTGGGTATAACTACCAATTACATTTACCATACACATTCTAAAAAATGTATTATAATCTTTTTTCACTTTTAGGTACCGTCTTTGAGTTTGTATGTAAATAAAATTTTAACTATTATTCAAATTCTAGGTTTTAAAAAAGTTTTAAATAAACAAAAAATCTAATTCCAGCTTGTTGGTAATTTGATTTATTATAATTATTATTTATTAAGTTATATATATATAGAATAAATTACAAATTATATAACAAATATGCCCATCAACCGAAGAATAGATTATCAATTAAGAATTATGATATATGAATATTGCAGTAAGTTGTCCTTAGTGAGTATACTGGCGTATACCTGCGTATTGTCTATTTTTCAAAAGGTATACCCTGTGATTGACAGATAAGTTATGGATATACGCCGCATATCCCCGTATAGCCTCCAATACACCCGTATAGGTATTCATTGTAATAAAATATTATAACAATTAATTATAAATACACATTCATTATAATTAGAAGAAAAATAATGGTTCTTAAGTACAACATTTTTTTTACTGGCCACAACTAAGCGTATTATACTGTTTTATATTTCTTGTAGTGACTCATTTGTGTTACGCATACATCTTTGTAGCATGTATAGATATGTATTAATACTATCCATTTTAAAATTTTAGATGTTTAACGACTTTTGAGAATAGTTGAGGAACCAATTTTGTAATTTACTGCATACCAATGGGAGGAAACTACGTAGTACCTGGTACTAGACCTTTATTTTCATGATAACATTATTTGAAAACTACTTAACATGAGCTGACATCCTCTTAAGTATTTTCCACTAAATATTTTCTAATAAAGTTGGTACATTTATCGATACATATCTTTTGTGTAAAATGTACATCTCTACATTTAAATAATTGCGCTCTATTTATTACTGCACAATGCAAGTAACGCAGTAATCCTACATACGCTGAACCTACATTATAGATATACGTGCGTAACTATACTTTTATAGTACCTATTATATTGACAATCTACGAGAGACAATACACGCCGCATATATTGTACTATATTGTTTATATTATAATATATTGTATACCACCGGTCGGGCACCTCACGAGGATATTATAGGCGATAATCAGTCCCCCCATTGCATAATAATACGACAATATTTACGGTTTTTTTTTTTCTTTCTCTACATTTATGTTTATAGAATCTCTCTTTCTCTCATTTTCTATTTTCTTCGAATTAAGTACATAATTGGACCCTCAATGACTCAAAGGATAAAAAATCCGATGTTACTATCCGATAAAAGATGCGCTGTGCTTCGCAGGATAACCTGCGCAGACGGCCGGCAATGTCTCCAAGAATCACTTCAGCTGTGACAGCTCAGTGGATAGTTATATAGGTATAGACTATAGGTAGGTAGGTAGGTTGTAGGTAGGTAGGTTGTAGGTATGTAGGTAGGTATGTAGGTAGGTATGTAGGTAGGTATGTAGGTAGTTATGTAAGTATGTCGCCGCTGGAGACTTGTATTATTATTATCATCATCGTATTATACAATCGTGGTGCCG
The DNA here is from genome assembly GCA_025469195.1 of Chaitophorus viminalis. Taxonomy (NCBI): domain Eukaryota; kingdom Metazoa; phylum Arthropoda; class Insecta; order Hemiptera; family Aphididae; genus Chaitophorus; species Chaitophorus viminalis. The sequence continues at coordinate 31,088 of JAIPRK010001552.1, forward strand.
CTATAGTGCTATACTTTATTGATCCACACCCGCGGCGCACACCGTGACAAGACGTTTTTACAGCGATCGTAATTCGTACACGCAGGCGCCACGATAGATATTAATTTTATTTGTATCTGCTGTAATCGTTCCGAAGGATCAACGTTTTAACTCGTGAAGGGCATGTGCTTTTTGAAAACCATTACCGAGAAATCAAGAACATGATATATTATACAACACACCAAAAACATAAATATAAATATAAAAATGAGAGTCAAGTTCATTATTAAGAATTTGTATGATTGTTGTATTTCCGACAAAATAATTGAAATCTAAATGGTGGTCAAGTTATGTAGATAATCCTGAAATTAATATATAAGAACATAAGTACAACTTTCTAAAATGTATCAAAAATACAATATTTTGTTTTTTTATTTCTATAATAATATTTATTATTTCTAAATATAATTCTTAAATAGTTAAATCTGAATCTTGGTGACTTATGAAGAATGATGCAACCATATAACATGTTTGAACATAGGATTCCAATGCGAGATTAAAAAAATAAATGTTTTAGAAGATTGATTATCTCATTAGTTTCATTGATTATGTGATAATGATAAACTAAACGCTGTAGGATATTGTTTACAACTAGATAAAGAGTAAAATCAATTTTTGTACTCTTAAATTTTAATTAACTTAATCAGAACTTCACTCACTCGATTCACAGCTAATTATTTTTAACAAACAGTTATTTGTTGATAATGTTATATTTGTTATATTCATATATCCATCTTAATAAATTAGGTACATTCAATACCTGTGGTAGTTCTATTTTTACAGTTGCAATGATGAAAAAAATCAACTTTTAGTTTAATGAATTATAATCTACAAGGTTTAACTAATTGAAATTTATAAAAAAGTAAATCCTTAAGTGTCACGCACAGTAATGTGTATCGTATTTATTGTGGATATAAAAAATGGTAAATAGAAACTAATTTAAATTTTCAATAGGAAATGGGAATGGGAATTCATTACTTTTTAAAAAGATGTATTCCATACGCTGTAGAATACAGTGTACTGCGCATGTATGCCCAATACCCTGTCAGAGCGGAGGAAGTTATGATAAAGTAGTGTAATTTTAAATAAGAAGACCGGATTCCCGAGGAAAGAATATTTACAATTTTTTATTTGAAAATGAGATATTATTATTTTATTATTTAGATTCATAGATAATGCAGTAGCTAGAAATAACAACATTTCTAGTTTGCAACTAATTCAAATAATATGTATTCTATTTTATTATACACATATGAGTATATAATAGTTATTTACATCTCAGACGGTCATTTTTCCTATTTATTTTTACACTATCGGTTTATTTTAATATTTTATTGAAAAACGTATAATATTACATTATTATGATGAAAATTGGATAAATTTTAAAACAGTTCATATTTGTATGATCATCATCGTATTATTTAACGCTTGATGGGCTGCAGGGCGCAATATTACTTATAGGCGTGACTATAAATTATAATTTGCCCCCAGGTTACAACAACATTAGGTTAGGTGAATTTATTATAGGTTCGTTAACGGCATAGTGTATGATATACCTATACATAGATTCAGTTTGAATATTATACCACGATTGCAGACAAAAAATAATGCTTACCAAAACTCTTACGATTAATGTTGTCTGTCTGACACATAATGGATGCATATAAATGGGTGCGGCAGCGGCGGCGGTGGCGGGGCAAAGGAGTCCAAGTCTTTTGAAAATATCCGTTCTCCACCTCGTCCTTATATTGTTATTATTATTATTATTATTATTATTACTATTATAATACATTCCTCTTCGTCCGACAAAAACGATGCACAGCAGGCAGGCATATATTCAGGACCAATGGGTGGTCGCATCAAGAGATACCCAGATACAAGGATATTTTAGAAAGTGATGAATAAATACGAAAAAAAATAAAAAATATTAAATAAATTTAAAACATAATAGCGGCCTAGTGCATGGTAACTACACATAAATAGTTGACGTTCGGTGGGAAAATATCACGAATGCAGACGAAAAATAACGTTTACACCAAACCTTTTCAATCTTACGTTTTATTTTACATTTAAAAATGTACATGTAATATATTCATTCATATGAAATAAATGCATACGCTGCACACCAGTTAGGTATACACGAGGTATAGCAGTAGTCCTGTAGTAATGTACTTTTATTTCATACATGCGTTTTAGCGTTTTAATTAAATCACTGAAAACGCCTTTACTTTCCTTTACGCTTTAAATTATACACGCATAACATGAAATGTTAAAAGAATTTTCATCACAAAGGTTTGATGACGGTACTCGACGCGGAGCGTAAGTTTTTTTTTTATTATTATTTTTTTTGAAAAAAAACAAGCGACGCTGTAGTGAATTTCTTTTTCTATACAAGAGTGTTCTCTTTTCATCCCGATGTTTTACAACCCTTAAAGTTATACAGCTGCGTGTAACACGTCCAAGCCCGTCAAAAAGTTAAATAAAACTTCGAACGTTTTACGGAAAAAATAACGACATAATTATATGTATACGCAAGTTTCGGTTTTGCACGAAATATAATCTCGTCTGGCTATTTGCGTATTGTGCGCGTAAAAGCAAGAACTCCCGATAGTCTAATTTCGAAAGTACAAACGGTTATAGTATTGAAGATAAAAATAATGCATACAGCGCTCCGCTATATTTTTGTATCGTCCAACCGCTGTACCAAAAAACCGACATTTAATGCACTGTAATCATTTAATATCAGACTTGTAAAAATTTGTGCAGCATTTTAATACATTTTTAACACATGTCCCAACAATATAATATCTGTAACGTGATTTCTCGGAACACGCATCCAACCACCTGCTCTTCTTCAAACATATTCTCGGAATATGCATCCAACCACCTGCTCTTTTCCAAATGTATTTTCGGAATATGTATCCAACCACCTGCTCTTTTCAAACATATTTTCGGCATTTTTCTTTGATAAAACCATTCACAAACGCATCCGAATACAATTTCAAATTTTTTCGATTTTTATAACCAACCTTCGTTTTATGAATTTACAATTCTCGCGTGAAATAAAATAAGCTAGAGTTTTTATTCATACATCTAATTTAGAATTATTTCATTTATTTTTACGAATAGAAATATTTCTGAATTTTTATGTTTATAAAATTGTCTGTCTATTCCGCGTGAATAATTTCATTTTTTAAGCGAATAAAAAATGATTTGTATACGGAATATGAATAACAAGTATCTATATTTAAAATTTGAATTTTCAGTATAAATTTGAATAATGTTCCAAAAACGTATTCAAAATAATATTTAAATAAAAGCATTAAATGCTATAGTAGGTAACTATTCAAATTCTCTAGGAATTGCTGTGAGTCATCGATTTTTTTTCTAACTACCTACTGCAAAAACGTTTAACATTTAATTCATGGTTTTCCGGTTTATAAATTATTAATCCTAGTAGTAATAGATAATTATAAATTATTAATTTTAAAACACCTAAATTCTATAAAATTAGTGTATTCAGTAGTATATGTCAGTTAGCATTAGATAAATCGAATTTAAAATTGTAACATAACACATTATTTTGGTCTTATTCGCGCATATAGTATTATTCATATACATATCATATTCATGATTTATAATATCACTACATAATATGTTTGATGGATGAAAAATGTGTTCTTGGTGTATCGTTACAGTGAAAATAAATATCGAATCGATACAATGGCGCCGAATCACAAAAACATCATAATAGTAAATTCTATATTTTAAAAGCATCCACCAACCAAATATCATGAATCTTCCAAAAAGTTCATATAAATCAATTTTAAATTTTTAAAATGAGAATTTACGTATTATCATGTTGATTAAATACTTCTCTTGTATTAGGTAAAATTAATCAACAATTTGTATCGTTCTACATATTTTTTAATGTTATATGATAATATTATAGGTATTGTAAGATATATCTTATAAATCTAAATAATTTTTATTTACTAAGACTACCAATAGACTATTGAGCATATATTGGGACTATATAGGGCGCCACTGAATCTATGAAACCACAATAAAAATAATATAATTATTTGTAGAATTTGAATACCACAAATTATTTGTCAAATAAACCTATCTGACATAGTTATCTATAATGTTACTTTTCTTATTTAATCATTTTATATTTTATATTTCAGCATATTCAATCATTTTTATTTGTAAATTGTTTGTTTCTTGTTGTTAAATTCTTGTGTATAATTACTTATATTTTTTCTACCTAATATCTTATTTCTGATTAAAATTATTCAAATGTATATTATTTATACTTGTCAATTGTACAAAAGGGACCGTATATTTATACGCACGTATATTTATATTAAATAAATAAATTATGTTGAAGCAACCAAAAATGGTCGTAACCATTTTCAAAATCTTAGGATGAACAAAATTAAATTTTATTTTTATGCACTAATCTCATTTTTTAGATGAAAATCATGGAGATAATTGTAATGCGTTAAAAAATCGTAAATTTCAATTACTTTTTTTGTACTAAGAATCGTTATTTCATGGTAGATTTTAGGTTTTTTATACAAAGCACTAGACCACCCGCGTTCTGTAACAGTTTCAAGGTCATCACATCTGGTAGAATACTACAGTATTGTTAATATTCTATGTCACTATGGTAAAGAAAATGGTCGACTGTTGTTTAACAACATATAAAATCAGTAGGGGTCCAAAAGAGATGATACTTATTTAATTAGGGTAATTTTTTTCTCTGACGTTTTATATTCTTATTCGTTGGTGCATATTTTTATAAAAGCATGATAAAATGTATTGGCACGTACATGCATATTGTGCAAATACCTACGCCATTGATTTAGAGTGATTGGCGCTTCGTTCTCTTATAGCTCTATAAGATTAAGGCTAAGCTATAAGCCCTTATCAATATATATTATTATTATTCTACCTACAATGTCGATCCAGGTAAGCAATGTTATAACGATCAGTGATGTTTTAATTAATACTCGGACGCAACATTTTTTTGATATCGACTACAGTGACCGTTTGAAGTTTACGCGGAACAAGTGAAATTCAAAACCCGAATGAACTACGTTGTGTTAAGATGTTTAAACCTCAGAAATTGGAATCAGTCCAATATCTCGAATGTGAAACATGATACGTTTTAGAAAAATACAACACAAACAACCCTCGTAATACAAACTGTCTGTAAGGAATGCCGGAGGTCGAAATAAAAATCTTTGACCATAAAAGGGTCTGATTTTGATGCATGACGTACGGGTTTCTATTATTTACCCGACGTGGTGGGAAATACATTTTAAAGCCTAAAAGTAATCGTCAATCGTGTGTCGGACGGCTGAGAAATGCGCGCGGGGCATATATAGACGTTCGGATTCGTTCGAGGAACGGGGCTGAATTAAATTACTGCAGTATAGATTATTTATAATGACGTAGGTATTGTATATACTACATCGGATATATACATATATAATAGAATAAAAGCTTTCGGGGCAAAACTTCCTACAACGTTGTATTTGTATACGCTAATTTATATCGGATGACATTCATATATCATACTATTGCGGTTGTGTAATGACTTTTATTTTTAGCGAAGTAAGAGAAATATTTGCCTTGAAATGACGTACACGCATGTGGACGGAATATTGTTCAATCGTGTCATATCCGTCATTTTCGGACTATTTTACGTTTTTAGTTTTAAATTAATAATTGTTTGTTTTTCATGTAATTCTTTGTTTCCAGGGTATGTGCATTATTTTAGTAGGTATTACAAAGTAATGTCAATTTTAGTACGTTTACGAGCAATAATGTGATATATTTTAATAGTGTATATCATATTCTAGCGTCGTTTAATTAGTATAAATTAATTCGTTTATGGTTTTTGGTTAGGTTTTTCTAGAATCTAGATATTTTCATCAGATTTAGATAGTTTCATATTTTTCTGCGATAAAATTATCGGTTTCGTTTAAACGGCTAGATTAGGTGCGTAAATACATAAAAAAACTGCAATTTGGGGAGGCTTCTTAATTTTTCAAAGGCTACAATAACAATGACTATTATAAATCGTTAAATATTACTAATAGCAAACAGTGGGAGAAAAATCTCGAGTTAAATGATTTGTAATTAAACTCAATTGTATCTTGTGCGTAGATAAAAACTATTGATTTATATACAATGTATTATACATGAATGGGTTACAATTTTGATGGGCGTCGATGGATTTTAATCTTTAAAATTCCTCTTGTCTACGTGCCTTGGCTGGTATTCCTCTACAGCAGACGTGTAATACCCCACAAGAAATCGGAAAAACAATGATTCTATGAAATCGCTAGGACGCACGATACTTATTATGATAAAGTACGATATATTATGTTCGAACGTTTCGATGCATATGCAGGTATAGAAAATATTAAATTATCCATTTGGTTGTCTCCGTTGGGTTCCGTCATTATTCATTTAATATTGTCCGTCCGACACATAATATAATAGATGTAAGTGCGTGTGGCGGTGGTGGTAGAAGAATCCAAATCTTTTGAAATATCGTCTCTCCTCTTCCACCACATGGTCAGCATATATGTTATTATAATGTACTCCTCTCCGTCCACTTAAAAGTGATATGTAGCAGGTAAGGAGAGTTTTATGTCACTGCAGGGTGTAGTCATATTGAAAGAAGGACTGGTATGTACAAGGATATTTTCCGACAGCAATGGATGCATGTGTATATTTACATCACTGCAGGGTGTAGTCATATTGAGAGAAGGACTGGTATGTACAAGGATATTTTCCGACAGCAATGGATGCATGTGTATACTTACATAAAAAAAAAATATAAATAAATTTAAAATAAAATAAATGCGTCAAAATACAATTATTATATGGTTGGCGGAGGGATAGGGTATCCGATTTTTTTTAAACGAGAGCTCTCTTGGGTATAAATCCAAAATTGTTAAAATCTTACAAATCATTTTAAAACGTCAACCTGCAGAACGTTGATAAATTTAATTTAATAATTTTTATAAGAATGCCTTAGATAACAACTTTTTAGCTAGAGATGTGTTTCTGTAGCGTATGAGTCAAAATAATTATAAGTTTTATATTATTTATGTTTTTTAATCATAATTATTAAATTAAAAATCAATCATTAATCTAAGTAACTTCAACAATTTGAAGGGCACGTTTGTTAGAAATCGTATTGTGTTTTTTGGGAATCTAGGGAACTAATAATAACATAATTAACATAATCATTCGAACACGTGACACGAGACCTAAAAATTGCGTTCTGGTTTGCATAGATATCAATATTTAAAAATAACCGGATGGGCCTAGCCCTGCTATACAGTAGAGTGTGGAGTAGATCTCGTTCACAGGATAGGGCATTACAATGGATTTGTTAAATTTAAATGCAATGATAGGTATCATTGTATACGAATAACGATTCTGAACAGAGATGATATGTTGATCTAGAATAGGTATAATATATATTATATTATTTTATATTTAAATTGAAATATTATATCAATATTTGCTATTCAAGCCCTTTTTTTTTAACAATTATAAATATTTCAAATGCCTATAAGTTGCTTAAAAATCAGTATATTTTGACGAAAAAAAAAAATGACTCAAAGAAAATGCTAATCTAAATAACTGGTATAAAAGTTTCGAGTTTCTAAGCCATAATAACAAATATTTAAAATAGTTTAAAAATAAATCGTTATTTTATGCAATTTTTTAAACATTTAAATTTCAAACGGTCATAACAATTTTTTCTTAAAGTCTAGAAAAATTTTATTTATAGTTATTTGAAGAATAAGTTATAGATAACCTTTTAAAAAGGTTGCTGTATAAAGGAATTGAAGCATTTTTACTGCCCCAAAACATGATGACAGATACAAAAATAAATAAAAAAGAAAAAATACATTACTGTGAAACCAATAGATTCTACCACTCCGTTCAGAATTTAAAATTGAAAGACATTTTGAATTTCAATGATAAAAACAAAGAAAAATGTTCACTGAAAATGTCAAAAATAATCAAATACCAGCTGCTGAAGAACGCGAAAAAATATCCGATAAGAATATCTCTTGAAAAATGATTATTTTTCGGTAAAATACATTAATAACAACAAAAATAATGGCATTGAAAGTAAAACTTCTACAGCTCCAAAATGTAAACTAATATGAAGTATGGCAAAGAGTCACTTGTCCGGATTGAAATGTGGTGCCAAAAACATCTTCAATATCATTAAGATAGCTTAGATAGCGGTATAATAACAACAAAACAGATGGATGCAAACGTAGGAAAATTATGTAAACATATTATAATTAAAATATACTATGAAAATATTATGATAGCGTAAGCGGCGGAAATAAATAAAACAGACGTATACAACAAGAATAAAATCAACAAAAAAGGTTTAATTTTTTTTTTTTATTACAATTGCCCAATGAATTTGGTCATCATAATACGTATAATTATAATAGCTTTGTACAACACGAATACAAAGGACGATGAATTTTAAGTGGACGAAGAGTGAGTGCGAGAGAGAAAAAGAAAGGTACAGAAGCAATCCCACGTGGTATAAGTACAAGAGAATGTTCTGCTCCGGTTTCTTGTCTTGTCTTCGCTGTTGATCGTCTTTTGTACGTAAAGACACCACGGTGTCGCTCGTGTTTTTGATGTTCCGGTACATGTGACGTGTAAGTATAATATTGAAAAATCATCTGAGTATAATACGCGCTCGTGATAAGTATATATATATATATATATATATGTATGTATATATGTATGGTATATATATTTAAAGGAAAAAAATTAACGTTTTCCGATACGACAAAAGGACATGTCGGCGTGGTCGACGTAATTGATGGCATCGTGGACTATAATAAAACGTCGTTTCGTCCTTTGACGAGAGTTATACTATATATATATATATATAAATATAGACACATATACGACTGTTATCCTAAATCGAATCCATCTGCGTGCGGTTTACGAATATACGTGTACACCCATTGTATACGCGCGTTTATATGTATATAATATATTAATATACGTAATATGTGCATGTAAGACGAGAGCAGGAAGAGGTGTACATATACTATTGTCCGTATAGATTTCGTTCTATTGATGGGAAATTTAGCGTAAATATTTGCACAAATGTTGTTAAACATCACCCTTCGACGGGCGGCGATGACATTCTTTTCTGTCTTTTATACAACATATACACTGCACACGTTTATATAGTATTATTATTATTATGGGTAAACGGATGCCGCCGTCGTTTATTGTGTCGATCGTTTATTCCTGTAACAATATACAAAAACGAAACCACCCACGTTTTGGAAACATTATATATATATATGAATGTATACGTACGGAAATGTATGTATTATTATATTATAGCTATTATACGCGCGGTGACTTGTGTGACTATAAAAATAAGAAAATTGCAACGTGCGAGTTGGTGCGCAGGGAAAATAATAATAGTCACGGTGGTCGGGTATAGATAGGTTTAAAGGAGAGAAAAATGTATGTTTTGTATTATTTTACTTTTTTGATAGAGCGATGAATTTCAAAATGTGTTCTGTTCTTGGGTCGAAAACCCGACAAGTCGATGGAAAATATTTGTTTCGCAAACCGCAGTATTAATAATTAATGAAATACAATTTATAATATAATAATAATATAAAGATGCGGTGTTCTCTGCAGATGGCTACATACAGAAGAATATACGAGATCGATGAAGTGTTTCCGATCGGAATAAATGCGATTTTTTTTGCTAGAGAATTATTTCCGAGATCGATACTTTTCGTTCTCGATCGTCGTCGGTTTGATATTTGGTGAATGATTTACTTAAAGCGCTTAACCAATCGTTGTACTGACATAATGCGGTAGGTGTAACATACCTAATACAATAATAATAATGTCGTTTCAAATAACGCACTAGAGATCACGGTAGTGGGGGAGTAAGTTTTCGGGATCAGATTTTCGCTACGTACATAAAATAATGATAATCACGCGATACATATATTATGTGTATACACCGTACGCATGACGTACACGCAAACATACAGCCGCACACTCGCACGCACACACGATGTGCGTTGTTGTGATAATAATAATATAAATCTATTATATACATATATATATATATATATATATCGTTGTCGGTTTTGTTTGAAAGTCACCGCGTGCGATGGAAAAATGTATTTGCAATATGGTAATCCGTACGACTTGTTTACGCGTCGACTACGGCTTTGTCGATACAATAGATTTAAGTACAGTGAACAGTATTATATTGATACAATATATGTATATATCGAACGAGCCACATATAGCAGATATTCCAGACCATGTGTACACAATATGAAACAGTCGGGTCCGGGTTCGGTGGGTTATTCATCGATAGGACGTAAGAAATTTTTTCTTTAAATAAAATATATATGAATGCATTGTGCAGTGTTGCGGTTTGGGATAATGTATTTTTCCGATTGTCGTTTTTATCAAACTTTGCAACATGAATTGAAATTAAATATTCGATTTATTTACAAAGAGGAAATGCGATCGTGATAAAATAAAATAACCATTATTATTATTATCATAATGTCTTGATAATAATAATTAAAACTATAATATGATGGTTAAACAAAAACGCTTACACAATGGTACCGACCGACATGAAGGTACCTGTCAATTGTCGTGCACAAAACGTAAAAATAGTCGTGTTAAAAACGTAGGTACAACTTTTTAATAACAAATAAGTTGTAAATGGATAAAATTATAGATACGGCAATGACAGAATAATATTGTTCCATAGCGGTTCGCTCACTAACGAGTCATTAGGGATGAGTTAGCCAATAGTAATGAGTAATGACGTATCCGGAATATTCCGGATCATGTGAAAACCTATGAATTCTATATTTCGGATTTTTGTTACAGATCAACAATTACAATATATTTTCAAAAATATTTTTTCGGTCACATATAATGATAACAATAACGTAAATATCATACAGCTTATAATATGAACAGTTCATTGAATCATAATAGTAATAATTATAGTTAAAATATATACAAGATAAATAAAATAATAGAAAACTTAAAAAATAATAACTTAATAATATTATGATGTGTTACAAATGTGTAAGTTCCTCTCCATGTATATAAAAATGTCAACTGTCTGTAAATTATTAATACTACTTATTGTACATGCTGTATAAATTATAATTTTTCAAATAAAGTAAATTTATTTTTAGAAAAAAAATAAAAAATAAAATAAGACGATAATTATAACGATGCGATTAAGTTTGCAAATATACATTTACATATACATATACAATATACATATAATATAAAATATACATACGGATTATAGGTAGTAGTATAAAATATGTATAATAATGTTTATATATTAATAATATTAACATACTTTAACATAATGTATTAAAAAAAGATATAAATGATTTATAAAATGTATCTTGTAAATCGAAATAATTATAATAAAAGCATATGCCTTTTTTTTTTTGCTTAGCAAAGCGTATAATAATATTATCTATATCAACATCTATATCTCTCTGTGGATATGAAGCAGTGCTAGCCCATTTAATCGGTGTACTGCCAAAATAACTGCTTATTCTCTTCATTGACTTATTAAAAATGAAATATTAAATAAAACAATTGAAATTAATATGTACTATGTGGCGTAAAATGTAAATATAAAATTACAACCATTTAGAAAAATACAAATAAAAGCATTTCAAAATAAATACGCTGTATACGGGTATAATATTTGCGTGTATCGTTATTCCGGAGCAGCGGCTGACCGTTGTGGAATAAGTTTCTTGCGTGTCATCTGTAATAATGCAGTGGCGCGTTTATACGGGGGGGGGGGGAACCCCCGTACACAAAGAACACCAAAGGTATAGTGCACAGCCACTGCACACCGTAACAATAAAAATAAAATTGCACATCTGACAACAACAAACGCATACCAAGGCGGTGCACTGTGTCGTATCATCAAATCTTTTTATCGTTTTTTTTTCTTGCGCGAAGTAAAAAAATAAAATTTGTATTCGACGCGTACTTCGCGTATAATATTATATATATATATATATTATATTCGTATTGCACATTCCGCCTGGAGATATCAATTCCAATCGCTCGCGCTCACCAAACACACACATGACACACACAAGCACGCAAATCCTTTTTACTTTACAACGGCCCCTGAAGTGAACAGTGTGGCAGACGAATTCGAAATAACTTCGCATAAAAATTGTCACTTGCGACATTAATAAGTCAATTAGCAGTGACGTGATGTCTATTATTATATTTATATCATACAATATGGTAATAAAAAAAATTGTCCGCTTAAAGGTGGAAAAATATCTAGAATAATATTATAACAATGACCGTTAACAGTGCGTGCTCGTACTGCGGGGCGTTATTTTAAGATGAACCGAGATTTCGACCGTAAATATCGCAGAGGCTCGGCGGGCCCCCGCGGGTGTCAATGCTACTCACAGATTTACGCGTTTAGAAACGATAGTGAAAATTATTCACCTCGACCGCGCGTCGTACGGTTTTTGATAAATTATAAATACGCGTTGTTCTGTTGTATTCGCGACTTAGTCGCTTTGATCGGTCCACTCGGAAACGGCTTTGTTGCAGAGGAAAAAAAAACGACTAAAAGTATATGTAGCGGAAATGACTAATAAGCGCGATCTCTGGAGACGACGGGACGGCACAAACGTTTCATAAGCGATAATTCAACGTCTTCGACGGACGGCCCTATATATAACTCTTTCCGTACGCTGTTCACGCCGCAGTGCAGTCCTATTAGCTGACGCGAAACGCAACGGTGTGAGATTTTTTATAAACGTTTCGTTTTACTATACCATACATACTAACCCGTCACCATCCCATATACAATACGGAGTGGGTTAAACCGTAAGATCGTACATGGTTCACCGAGCCTGAGTTGTCGCAAACATAAACTAAAAATCCGCTCGGGAAAAAATAAAATAATTACTCCAGTGGTCCTATGATAGTTTACTTTACAATAATTCTGTTGCTATTCATCCAAAAATGTAATCGCCAAACAAACAGCTGATATATTAAATTGTTAATTCAATAATAACTCGTTTGTTAGACATTGACACCGTTTACACTTGTATCAGTGACGAAATTCTAAACATCATAATTCATTATCAAAGTTAATAACATTCAAAAACAGTCCTCTTGTTTAAATTATGACATATAGTATTGTTGCACAGGTACATGTTTTCCACTGTGGAAAATTGCGAGGAGAATTAATATTATTATGTTTTGGATAAAAATATATCTTGACGACCAGACAAAATAACGGTTGAACTGCACTACACGGTGGTCGATTTTCAAAAGAAATCGTAAATTAATATGATAATTACCTCAACTCAAGGAGGGAGTAGTTTTGAACCATGATATATCATATATATGTATTGCATAAAATACTTTATGTGATGATCAAAAGTTAATTTACATTAATTAATATTAACAAAAAAATATTAAGAGTATACTAACTAGTTTCAATTGGAGCACGTACTCGTATGTTATTTTTTCGCTCTAGACAATACGGGCATGTTTCACTGCATCACAAAAAACTATCTGATGTTTGAAACAAACTGCTTTTAGTGATTTAAGTCGTTGTAAGTTGTCTCATTGCAGGGTTTGAAGAGGCTGGGATTTTAGGGCCCGTTTCGTAGTCATGTCAAACTTTGTATATTCTATGTGTCCATAAAACACAATAACGCGTATTAGGTACTGTCGGTACCGAAGAATACAAAATGTGTCCTTCAAATTGTAAAAAGAAGAAATGTTTTTTATTCCTTTTCTATTTGAAGAATAATTTGAAATGAGTTACAATTTATGATATTTACGGCGTGACAGCTGAGTTGTTTTATTTCCGGGTCGCATAAAAACTGTAGGAAAACATATAACATAGACTATGAATGGCAAAGGTCGATTAAAAGGAAAAAAAAATTAGGAAATTAGTAAATTAGCGAAAAACATACGGGAATTTTCTATAAAATTTGGAAAATTTTTTGTAAGAAAAAAAAAATTAATTATTTTATAGACTCAAGTGATAAAACAACACATTTATATGTAACTATATAGCTGAACTACGTGAACCTGGAATTGTCGGTAAAAGAAATGCAAGGGTAGGTTCATTTGGATGTAACTTAATATGAACGGAAAGTTTTTTAGATTTTGAACAGAGTGATGAATGTATTGATTTTACAACGATGTGTGTACAAAAAAATCATAAGGCGTAGGCAATTATGATGAATAAATAAATACTAACAATAATAAAAAAATATATCTATGGGTTATGAAAACCCGTGATTGCTTCGATTTCTGGGCCTATCGCTGAAGTATCGTCGAAGATGAATAACATTAAAAGTTCCCTAACTTCAAAAGGACCTTCATATGATAAAAATAACTTTTGAGGACATTTATTTTTATTAAACTGTGTCGTAGACTGTAGACTAGTAATCTCGTAGAAAGAGTAAACGTTATAAATATTCTAAATTGATCTAGAATAGCTAACCAAATAGATTAACATTCAACTTTAGCAATATTATCAAATTAAATTTTTTTCCAATCCACTTTTGTTAGCCGAGTTTGCAGTAGTAATTATTAAGAAGTATTAATTCCATTTTGTCTAAGAATCTTTGTAGTTTGTACATTGTTTGACATCATGGATCGACATTGTATAAATTCTTCTTTCAAAATGATCTTTCAGATAATTGGACGTCCAATCCGATAAGTTTACGGATCTGAAAATAATAGTGAAGGATTAATATCAATGTATATATTTCATTTATCAACATATTCAAAACTGCTGTATGACATCAGCGCTAAAGATGTAAAAATGACTTATCAATTGCACCAAAACGAATATTAAACACATTTTATATAAGTAGGTATTTCAAAATATTTAGAAAGGTCAAAATCGATATTAATCGTTAAAATAAAATATACATAAAAATAAATGATGTATACATAAATAAATTTTTCGGTTTTTAATCCATCTTTATTTCCGCAGAACATTATTTATTTTTTTTGTACACCTCAATGATACATCACCACTCAAAAATCTATATTTTTGCTCATTAAATATAATGCACATAACATAACATTTGCAACTTATCTTTTTCTATTCCAATTTATTGCTAAGTAAGTTTTAAATTCGTTAGGTTTAAGTACGAATTAAAATCTGAAATTTATAAATGCAATTTTTTGCAATTTTCGGAATATAGTCAATTTTATTGCAATTTTGTTGATTTTATAAAATTATTTAAACCATTTTACAATTTGTTCAGGTAATTTCACTTTTATAAATACCTTTAAATAGTTTAGGAAAAAAATCTATGAAGTATTCTCAAAGTATACACTTATGGTGCAATGTAATAGCCAATAGGCAATAATGTTTATGTCATCTAGATTTGTTTTAAAAAGTTTTTCAAGTGAAATATTTATTTTTTATAGTTTAAATATTTTATAATTTGTAATTAATAAAAGACCAAAATAAATGTAATTTTATATATTTTTGTTATTTTTTAGCACAATTTTTAATTTTTTAAGTATTTTTTAGTGCGATACTGCAATCAATTTGACTACTTTTTTACTACTACAAAATCTGTACCCTAGTGATTATATATAGAATTTCCTTTGACGGCAGCCGAGGCAGAGCGCACATTTAGTAGGCATTGGATATTCCCGCGCAATGATAATAACCGGTTCTCCTTTTATTTTTATTTTATTTGGTATAATCTTAATAATCTTATTAATTATACTGCATAATATTATGTCACGGGGAAAATGCGAAATTCCAAAATAATAATAATAATTAATAATATAATAATAGTAGCGCAGTTGTGCATCATTCCGGTGTGACTCATATATTTATATGCGACGGACAAAATATACGGTATAATATTATATGATAATGAATGAAAAAAAAAAAACACCGCGAAACACGCGAAAACTATTACGAGCGCGTGTACCAGTATACATCATCACTTTCCCCTAGAATAGACTTGAGGCAAGGGGTGTCATTATTTTATAGGCGGGCAACCAAGTCCATTTAGTCAACTAACTAAAAAAAATAATTTTTATATAATATATACCCCCATCGGCCCCATCTACAATTTGACATAAATCTAGATTGTAGATTATGTGATTTGTGTATTATACACACAAAATAACTTGCGAATTTTAGCGATTTTGACATATTTCATACAAATTTGGAATTTATAGACTTGTAGAAAAAATTCGTGTGTAACGATTTTTAATTTTTTTTTTAGTTGCGATAAGTACAATTTATAATAAACTTTGCATTAAATGGTACTAAATATTTGAAAATTTAATAAAAGATTCCACAGAAATTGTTCTTATTGTCATTCAAAAATCATTAAAATCCATTGGCACCAGTTTTTTTTTAAAATTATTTTAGTTAAAGTTAATTTAAAATTATTCTAATCCATTATCCTAATTATTTTTTATAAGCCTTTGAATAGCAAATATTGACATTGTATTTCAATTTAAATATAACATAATATATTGTAATATACCTGTTCTAGACCAACATATCATCTCCGTTCAGAATCGTTATTCGTTTACAATGATATCTATCATAGCATTCAAATTTAACAAATCCTATGTAATGATCTATCCTGTGAACGAGGTGGACTCCACCCCCTAGTGTACAACAGAGCGAGGCCCATCCGGCTTTTTTATTTTCCATTACAGATGCGCATATTGTCTCCGAACGTTTGAGGGGTTTTACCGTCGACCGTGGGCAAGTTCAACGTGGTATGGTTTTACACACGGCAGTAAAGGTTAATCGGGTCAGTGACGTTTGACCGCCGTCGCGGTGGTTTTTCGAATCGACGGGCCACACGAGGACGAAAAAATTACTATACATTCTCACACGCCACATTATACAGGGAAAATATTTTATGATTTTGTGGCTTATATTGTCAATCGTATATAATACGTATACGCACATGGAAAATTGTGCAAAATATTGGCACAGATCGAGTACGGGACAATAAGTTTTTGACCGCGTTAGGTTTCACCGGTCTAGGAATGTTAACCTTTAAGGGGTTTGTAAGTCATGATTTTTTGTCTCTGTCTTTCACACGCGAAACATGAGTACTTTTTGACGCTTTCTATTTCAAACTTACCGATCAATCAAAAATGCGATAAGAATTCTGAAAACTGATTTAAATTCATCGTTAAGTATACTTTAGATCGACTTTTCCCACTTTTTTGATTTTGTGTCCCAAAATTTCACGAAATTGGATTATAAAAATTGAAAACATATATATATATATATAGATCAATAAAAATTAGTTTTTGGGTATGTCAAGTACAAAATTTAAAAAAATTGAGAAAGTCGATCTAAAGAAGACTTTGCAACGAATTCAAATCAGTTTTCAAAATTCGAAATAGAAAACGTCTAAATTTCTATGTTGCGCGTGTGATATACAGAGACAGCAAACTATGGCTTAAGCATACCCTCAATAATTTATCTAGAGATGGTAAACGTTGATATACGATTTAGGGCGTTGGATAAAATAGTGTTACATACTTGAAATCCAAGTTTCCAAATTTCAAATTTTATTTTACTGTTGATAAGAGTTAAGAAATATTTATTTTGTGACACAGGTTTTTAGAAAAATGTTGGTGCTTATAACTCTAATAAAAGGTCCGATAATTTTGTGAAAAAGTCAACAATAGTATTGTCACATGATTTGATCATATAACAATAATCATTCATCAATTGTTCAAGAAGTCAATCAAAATTGAGTTAGATAATCAAATACTACATTTTTTTAAAAATCCGGTTAACAAAATGGCTATTATGATATTTTTTTATGCATGTAGAATAAAATATTAGATAATAAATTTTTTAACACGATTTTATTGAAACGCAATACGATAATACTTATTAATAAAAATAATAATAAATTAAAAATAATGGATAGAACAAAAGTTATTTCATTTATCGAATCATCCCGAAACACCCTATATACGTTTTTAAGTAATAAAACGCCTTTTTATGTTCGAACAACACGCGCCACGCACCAAACGAACGCTGTCGGCCGGTAATGTGAATTAAAATATGTATTTAGGATTATTATAGTGTTTTGATAGCGGTATTTCGAGGTACATACCGGACGTGCAACTGGTGTACCGGGCTTCGAGGTTTGAAAATTCTTTAGAGAGACGTAGAGCACTCGCAAGAGATGTTGTCGTAAACGTTAATCGGCCCAAAACATTAGCTGCATTGAAAAAAACCGTATAATTTATGTTATTGACGTAATAGTGAGAATAAGAAAATATAATTATATGACGTGTGTTTATAATTTCTGCAACAATCGAAAACGGGGTCTTGAAGTATAGGATATGTGCACGAAATAAATGTTGTTAATTGTTAAAATGTTATTATATAAATATTATAATATTGTTATAGTTATAAATTACAATATTGCTTTATACGTGTATTATATTACTTTATCGTATGTGTATTTTTTCAAATAACCATCCGGACTTAATTATTTTCCAACGACTTTGGCTTCGGAGTTTTCTTCAATATGATACGCATTATATTTGTGGTGTAATATCAGCGCTCGAATCGGAAAATTGGGACGTTGAAAAAAGGAACATACTTGGCATTTTTTACGCCCCAAAAATAATTTGGGCCTATGTTCCGTTATAGTCGGGATAAGTCACAATTTTTGAAAAATAGTTGGGTCACTCAGAATACTCCTCTGAATTTCCCTCCACGATTCAAGTACTGTGAAATACACACGTCGTATCAATCCTATTTATCGTTTATAGCTGCAGGGGTCGAAAAATAGTCTATTAGACTATAAATTATAGACTACATTTGTTTTCTCAGGTGTTGTTTTTTACAACTATATTAAAATAAAACATACAATTTTAAATTGTCAGAAAATAGTTCTTGTCCATCCTCGATTAAATTTTCTATCTGTGCATCCCTAAGTATTTTTGGCCCGCGATTTCGAAGTAAGTTCCAAATTTGGCCCTCCGTAAAAAAATGTTGGACACCCTGGGTCTATAGTGATGTTTTCCAATAACTAATGGTCGGGTTTCGGCGGTCGAAAACGCATCGCATTATTATATTTACATGTGATATATATATATATTATATAAGAACCCATGTTCACGTTAAAAAAAACGCGGATAAATATACGGGTTCTTAATTTCAAATACATACGTGTATAATGTGTATGTAATGTATACGGAATCGGTGTACATGTGTACTTTAGGAATACCCGTAGGAAATCGTAAGCCCTAGTTCTTATTACGCAGTGACGGCTAGTGTTAGTTATTGATATGCCAGTGCGATACAATTGGGACAGCAGTCCCCCACACCCCATCGATCGTAGATGAACATTAAATCTTACAAACAAATAGAACCGCTAAGGTATATCTATTCGGCCTCGCGACGGAACCGCGTTATTATTTAATTATTATTATTATCATCATCATCACACGATATAATTATTAAGGGATTGCCTTTGATCAGGAGTCTTTGTTTCTCTGTCTATTATACACGCGCAACATGTGAATTTAGACGTTTTCTATTTGTCGACCCATGATCAATTAATGCGATAAGAATTTTGAAAACTGACTTAAATTCGTTTCAAAGTCTTCTGACATTTTTTAAATTTTATATTTAAAATACTCAAAAATTAACTTTTGTTTATTTTTTAATGTTTCCAACTTTTTTAATTCTATTTTGTGAAATGTTGGGGCATAAAAAATCAAAAAAGTCAGAAAGTCAATCTAAAGTGGACTTAAATGAGTTTAAATCAGTTTTCAAAATTCTTATCACACTCGGTCAATGATCAATCGATACGTTGGAAATAGAAAACGTCTAAATTCTCATGTTTTGCGTGTGATATACAGAGACAAAAAATCATGGCTTACATCCCATTATTAAAAACATTAAAAACATCGGTATAAGGCACTGTTATTACCGTATGCTAATTTTTCCATGCACATATTACACAATAGACTTTTGAGAATTATTATGAATTACTCATTACGTATATGTGTGTTTACACCAGGACGTTGTCGCACCACAGAATAAATGAAATTATAAATAAATAAATAAATAAATTAATTTCATTTATTCTATGGTCGCAAATACTGCCATACAGATCTGTATTAATATTAGACTCTGAGCGGCTTCACACACTTGATAGGGAGAGGGTTAAATCGTCATTTTTAAAAAACTGTATCACGAAAAAAAAAATTTACAGTACAAATTCAAACTGTATATTTTTAGTTTTTGCCAACCCATCAATTATAATATAATCTATTCGATTAAAAATATCCATTCCATTATAAATATTTATTAGACATAATGCTTTTAACCTATATTCCAACATTTTTGTGCGAAGCCAGGTTTGATTTTTTTGTTTTTAACAATAAAAAACGTGCATAGAAAAATACGAGCTTGAGGTTGGGGGGCACGGCCCTTTGAAGCCGTCCCTGATTCTGAGTGAAACGAGGAATGTATTGATTTTATCTTTTGTGTCTGTGTGTAAACGAATTCAACCACCAGAAGGAGTGCTCCGATGTGTATATTACAAACTTAAAACTTTTCTGAGAGGGAATTTCTTCTAGTATTGGACGTTGGTACTTTGAGGAGACAATTTTTTGAATTTCTTAATAGTTTTCCGAATAATTAAGAAAAATTATGTTCAAAATTGCAAAAAATTGTCTACTTGGATACGGGATTCGTACAAGGTATTTTTTATATTAATTTATTAGTTGTCATAGTAATGAATAATGACATATTTTTTTTTAGATACTTATCATCATATTTATAAATATAAGCTAATCCTACCGATCTTTTTCACTCAAAATCGTATATGCAGTATTCTCGAGAGCAATATGGTACATTGATTTCAGATTTAAAAGCATTAATAAGGCACCCATCCCTGTGACGGCTGTAATTCACCCGAACTAAAAGTCACTCCTTTTTATTATTATTATTCGTGCAGCTCTGATATTATGCTGTTTTACTAGAGAAAATAAAAAATAAATTAAAACACCGCAATATTTTCCCCGTATTTATAGAGCATGGCATTCAATAGACATGAATAATACGATCGCGTATCAATCATTTTTTATTGCATAATATACCCTTTATGCACGCGCTCTGCTCGCGATTGAAACGTTGTGCGTTATGCGAATTCTAATATTGTAATTTTATCATCGTTATTGATGGGCGTCGCATTTTAAAGCCGATCGGTATCGCATGCAAAAGAGTACCAACAAAACTTTTAATTGCGATAATTATTCACGTAAATGCATTTTAAGAGTTGCGATAACGCACAATAGTACCTATTTGAAACACCAGTATCATGAAACCGTATTAAAATTAAAATTAATTCGAATTAGAACGTATAGAATAAGCCGTGAATAGCCGAAATAGCCTTATGCTATTGTATAATTTGCCGAGCATCATGTCGTCAGACCTCGTCACTATACTATGTTTAAAGAAGATAAGAACAACATATATGGTTGACAATTTTGGGAAGCGCAACTTAAACCTAACTCAACTTGAACTTATCCAAGAGTGTTTAGACAGAAAGGCATTTCTACAGAGTGCACTACAACCTTATCTATATAAACGATTATTATTATTTCATTTATTCAGACGGGAAGCACAAACATAGACGAAATTTCTGTTACGAACTTTTGGGACTAAACAATATTATAATTATACTCTTACACAGTAGACACATTACTAACCACTACATATATTTACTTATCTCTAATTTAATAAGTTATACGTTTTCGAACAATAGATATCGTTATTAATGCCACAATAACTATACGCAAGTATGCGTTGTATTTTTATTATATAATAATAAAAGGCAAATATTTTTGATAATCTAAATATGTAATTGACTTATGAGCATCAATCAAAATACGTGAACAATATTTACTAGAAACGAGATGATGGACTCTTCTTGGTTTCCGATTTGATATTTTTCAACCGGTGTATATTTATATTTCAAAATGATTATAAGGTATTTTAATACGTAAAATGTATGTATTTATATGTACTTATAGGATGTGAGTAGAATAACTATGGACAATGCAGAGTAATCTATTACGACCAGACTTCACATAAATTCAAATCA
Organism: Chaitophorus viminalis; assembly: GCA_025469195.1. Taxonomy (NCBI): domain Eukaryota; kingdom Metazoa; phylum Arthropoda; class Insecta; order Hemiptera; family Aphididae; genus Chaitophorus; species Chaitophorus viminalis. The sequence continues at coordinate 53,392 of JAIPRK010001552.1, forward strand.
CTTATCAAAATCCATATCGTGCAGCTAGATCGATAGATGGAGCGGAAACAAAGTGCCCCAAAATCGTCACACTATGATGATTAACGGATAACCACCGCTTCCTATATTCCAAAGCTTTATCTACTTGTCAGCAGTAACGTGGTGAGCTTCATTAACATATGAAGCACAACAATTTATATTATAGTCAGACCCATCCATCTCAAAAAAAAAAAAAACATTATTTCAATTTTTTTCCAAAGAAAATGTGTATTTATATACATTTAAATTCTTTATTTTTAACACATCAGATGATCTTCCCAGTTGTGAGTTATTTCCTTTTCACAATCGATTTTGATATCATGTTCATAGCTCAAAAACTAGTGTTAAACTACTAACTAGTGATTAAATTTTCCAATCGTTTCTGACCCATTGTATAACGTAAACGTGTCTATAACCATCAAAATTCTAAACATAAACAACTTTTCTATCTACCAAATATCTCGACTAAATATATGTCATGCTCTCCTTCTAATACTTTAATGGCTATAGGAAATTCTATTAATAATGTAGATTTGTTTCACTGTTCACTAAATGATCTCTCTTCACGTATGTATACATTTTTAACTTAATTTTATGTTTTTTTTTTCTTTTTTCATTATATATACGATATATTATCTACTCGCAACTTGATTTATATTTATAAATTTATATATTATTTTTTCTCTTCCTTTTCCCCTATATACTCATGTAAATTTCTTGTATATTTAAAATGTAATTGGAATTTATTTATTCCGTAAAATAAATATGTTATTATTATTATTATTATTATTATTATTATTATTATTATTATAAGTTTAACCTCCATCGTCAAGTTTTTCTTATTTCACATTTCAGTGTCTTACCATTTAACAATTTTCAATTACTTATTGTATGGTAACCAAGAAAGATTATAGTAGTGTGTAGGCTGCTTAGGTCAGAAATTATTACATGTGAAAGGAACCCAGTCGTCCTGAGGATTAACCAGCCTTTTAAACTGAGGCACGTGCGTCAAACAAAGTTCCTCGCCTATCCACTGCTTATCAGTACTTAAGAGTTCGATCATATGAGCAATATTGGATTTGGTACAATAATATATTGTATAACTTTGGTTAACAATGGTAATTTTAGCTTATCTTTGAACGGACAATACGTTATGATCACGTCATCCAACTGCGAGTTAACTTTAGAAATCTAGTACACACACGTTTGATTGTGGTCGTTGCCGGTAAGTGGTTACCGCATGCGAGCATTGGATTGATTTTCATTTTATTACTAACATAAAACCAAAAGAGAATTACCAGCGAATTGAGATGAAATTAGAGCTCGGCACGATTCATATTGGTTTACGCAGCTGCTGCAAGCACGTGCTTAACAGAGATTACGGATAGAGGACTATCGCAAATCGAATATGATTTTTTTTTAGGTCAATTTATAATTGTAATAATATTATTTTTCAATATTCAAAGTCAATTTACTAAATGCAACATTTATTTCTTATTAATTAAAATTCATTGCCAAGTTATAAAGTGTTTTTTTGATCTGTTAAGTGTACTCATTATAACCTGAAAGTATGAAAATATTTAAAGTATAAGCGACCAGCGATCTTATTCGATAATTTGGGACAATTTTAAATTCATTATGCATGTGTATGTATGTGTTTTAATAATAAATAGTCAAATAAAATTCAACTAAATAAAACGATATTTTTTTAGAAAAAAAAAAAAAACCATACACAGATTAGTGAACATAACATTTTGCAGTCGTTTCGTACTAATGAGTATGGGACGATATATGTTTAACGTTTGCCGATATAAATACTTTAATCCTCAAAATACATTATGCCCATGGCCCATATACTCACTCCCCAAACTCCGAGTGTGTTGAATATGTAAAAGTGATTCATATTTTGGAGCCATTGGAAATAATTAGAATGTTTTCACAATAAGTACACCGAAAGAGGCCGTGGGTCGCCCAGCACTATATGAAAATCTCAAAATAATTATCTTTATAAATTACAGTGAAAACAATTAATAACAGGTAAAACATTGAGTACACAGTACCTATTATAATATGTCAGATAATATTGTATATATTGTGATAATGTACAGCCCGTCGTCGTTAATAATCAAATACCGAATAATAAGTATAAATACTTGCTGTACGTTTGAACACTAGAATTACAATATTATAACAATAAATAAGTGTGATACGAAACGTACAAACGTAATATTTTGTTTAAACACGAAGTGAATGGTCGATAATTGGAGTATATTATTCTGCTGTTTCTGAACCGATAAAGAAGTTATACCTACTGCCATTGATTATAAATACTAATATTTATTATTTATCAGTAGGGCTGGGCTTTTAATTCCCTAAAAAACCCCGAAAAATGCCCTGAAAAAAAATGCTATTATGACCTAAAAACTCTAAATAATGCCATAAAAAAATTTCAGCAGTAATTTTCACGTTGCATATTTTACAGAATAATACCAATCCGTCAGTAGAAAAAATATTACCTATGTCCAAATGCTTGTACAAACGCACGCAGACGACTAGCTGTCGAACATTTTACTTTTGGAATTTTTATATTAAATTATCAAAAAGAATTAACTAGGGCAAAAAAAAAAAACGGTGTTTACGACGACAAAACTCGTACTGAACGTCGAACGATATTATCGGACGTCGATTTTAACGATTTAAGATTATTTTACAGGAAATCCGGGTAGTGGTTACTTTATTACTCTATGGGTTACTCAAACCTATAATAGTCGATAAACGATTAGTCTGATAATATAATACGAATTACGAGTACCTACCAACTTATAATCTGTTATATTTATATAAAAACTATGTTGGTGTAAAAATCTTAAAATAAAATTTCAAATTCATACTTGGCTGCATCCCAGTTGGGTCCCAAATTTATAATTGCTATACTAGTTGGGTCCCGAATTATTTTAGGTACTACACTAGTTCGGTCCCGTATTATTTTAGTTACTACACTAGTTGGGTCCTGAATTATTTTAGCTACAATACTAGTTCTTGAATATTTTTTGGTAAGTACTACACTATACTAATATTGTCCTTCCCATTTTAACTGACTTAAGACTGTCTATGATCTATTTAGACCACGGGAATGGTTAAAATTTTTTAAAAATATAAGTTATTAGAATTTTATAAAAAAATAAATCACTTTTGTATTTATAAATAAAATAATATTTTTGGAAAAATCACATGCGTGTTGGTAAAAATTTATACGACATTAATTTTACAAAATCAAATCGATTGATTATTCCTGCTGCACTTACGTCTTTTTTTATTACGAATATCCCAATAGCTATATAATATACGTATACGTACTTTTCATTTACTTTTCAATGTAATAATATTGTATTAATATTATTTTATAATATTTTAAATTATTATAATATTTTTACTAACTATCAATTACTTATACTTTAGTATTTTTAATATTTAAAAAAAAAATGGGTAGGCATCGCTTTGCTGTACAGTTGGGGGTGGAGTGTACCTCGTTTATAGGATAGGTCATTATTACAATGGATTTGTTAAATTTGAATGCAATGATAGATATCATTGTATACGAATAACGATTCTGAAC
>JAIPRK010001553.1:0-56995 GCA_025469195.1 Chaitophorus viminalis
AAATGTTTATTCAAAAGTATCATATTCATATGTTTAAATGATTTATTTATTCCATTAAAGGATTGGAACAGTTACAATTTCACTGATTATTATTAATAATTAAATAATAATATAATATATTATTTTTAAATATTCGTATTCTATAAACATTGTTAATGCACCGTCGCGGAGCTGTCGAGCCGATGTCTCAAGTTGACCGCGCAACACTCGGGAATGTGCGCCTCCGTGAGAGGATGAGAGTCGAAGCAAAAGGGGCAAGTCACGATATAAGTACTCGGACCCTCACCCAACTGTTTGGCCGTGATCAGGGTTACGGGCTGATTTCTTCCTGAACGATTTTTTTGAGAAGGCCCTACTGCAGAGAGCGATTTCGGCTTGCCGCTGTGTTGCCACGACTCACCAATATTTTCGTATACGGTCACGCGACCACAAATAAACATTATCAAATTACCAATGGAAGGATAATGAGTGTTGTCTGATACAGTGGATTTAAATCATTTGCGAGTGCAGAGAGGCAGGGTTCGAAAACCAAACGTAAACAATATAAATGACCCGAGGTCAGGAATGTCCATCGCAGACAGTAATGAAATACTTTCGTCAAACGTGGTCAGGAATATGTTGAGATCTTGGAGAGACTCTTGAGACGATAACGGCGCATTCAACAACCTATCTATTAATGACATAGCAACCATACGAGGTCTATTGAAACCTATTGCGAACGATCGGCCACATATGGAAATCGCCTCCGAATTTGGGTAGGGGATTTCTGGATATATATATATATATATATATATTATTATATATATATTTATATTCAGATAGAGAAGTAGGTACACTAACATTTTTAATGGCTTCAATATGTTTTTCAGTGCTATATATATCGTTTCTATCCAAAATATGACCCAAATATTCAATGGAATTTTTAAGAAATTTACACTTTTCAACTTTAACTTTTAAACCAGAATTTTGAAGTTTATTTAACACAGCCTCTAATCTATTGTTGTGTTATAATCTAATTTTACCAAAAATAGATATATCATCTTGAAAAACTGTGACACCATCCATGTCTCTAATAGTTTGTTCTAAGACTCGTTGAAATATGCTAGCAGCACAATTTATGCCATATGGAAGCCTAGTGAAAGCGTATAACCCTAAATATGTATTTATTACAACTAAATTTCTAAACTCTTCAGATAAAATTAATTCTGCGTATGCATCTTTGAGATCAATTTTACTAAAATAAACATCATTAGTATGTTTTGTGAATAAATAATCAATTTTAGGTAAAGGGTATTGAGTTCCTTGTAAGACAGGGTTCAATGTTACACTATAATCTCCACATAATCTGACTGTATTATCTGGTTTAAGAACTGGAACAACAGGTGTTGTCCATTTGGAATGTTCAACTGGAACTAAAACAACATTCTTAACCAATCTATTTATTTCAATTTCAACTTTGTTTTTTAACGCAAAAGGTACAAATCTGGGTTTAAAAAATTTTGGTGTACAATTTTGGTCTACAAAAGGAGTAATTTTATACTTTGAGAAAGTGCCTAAACCTTTTTCAAAGACCTTAGAGTACTTTTGACATAATGATTTTATATCTTTAAGTTCATCGTTATTGTATTACAAATTTACATAATTAACATCTTGAGTTATAGACAGATTTAGTTTTTTAAAATCATTCCTACCAATAAGTGGAGGTCCTCCGTTTTTAATAACATACAAAACAATTTGGCCTTTATTGGAATTACATTCAAATTTTAAATTGAGTTTGCTTAAAGGCTTAAAATGTTTACCAATACAATCTTTTAAAATAATATCATTTTCATTTAATTTAATGTGATTAAAGTTTTCTAAATAACAACTTTCACTTACAAGAGAATGCAAACTACCAGTATCAATTTGAAATTTAATATTTATGTCATTTAATTGTAAATTTAGTTCTAAAGGTTCTAATTTTTCATTACTTGGTTCAGAAATTAATTTGAAATTGTCTGATACACCCAAAAAAATGCCATCGTCATCAGAACTACTACTTTTATTTTTTATATAATGAGTATTGTAAGTTTTATTTTTTTGATTAAATTTATTTTTATTTTTACACATGGGGGTTAAATATCCCACTAAATGACATAAATTACATGTATAACCTATTATTGTCACCGATTGTAATAGCATAACACTTCCATTAAATATGAACATTATTATGTATTACCTTTATTTCTTTATTATTTTTACTATACAGCTATTTAATTATCAATAATAAGTTAATTGATAGATTTATACTACACCAAAGTTTCATCAGGCTCAAAGACCATATGAAGATATTATTTTTAAAGGTAATTTGAGAATGTGGCAATTACATATTATTATATAAAATATTCAGTATCTATTCAATATGTATCTTTTATAATTAGGTATGTTTATTTAATTTTTTTATTTATAAGATTAACAACAATCAGCTTTTACAAAGTATATAATATGATAAGAGTACAATGACATAATAAATTTATTATTTATTACATTATAAATACTTTTAGATATAGCATTTTCTATAGGAATTAATATTAAAAATAAGTCATTAATATCCCAGTCAATAATAGTCCTAATTACAGTGGCAAGATGCTTTATAGTGCCTACATCAGTTGACTCGTCAACAAGTAATGAAAATCTATTATTTTTCATGAAATTTATTATTAATTGTACATCCGTTTCACCTATAACATTATTAATTAAACTAGTGGCTTTGGTTCTATTACATAAAATTTTTTGTTGACATTTATTATGTAATGGTAAAGATTTAATTAATTGGACTAGGTGGTCTGATGTATTAATCGCTATATTGTGTTCAGCTATGAAGGACGCCATTCTAAATTCTGTGGTTTTTACATCTTTATCAACATTTTTATGATTTTTAATACTTGCCATATTATAAACAGAAGGTACCTTAACAGCTGTTATGTTAATTTCATGTTTTTTAGAAGAAGCATGGTTTTTTAAAGCAGCTATTCCTCCTATGTAATCTGAACTACAGACTTGACAATAGAAGTAGGTAGGTCCTTTAGAAGATTTTTGAATTAAACCACAAAATTCTTTATTTTTTTCCCAAGACGTCTGATACCGATAAGTGTAGTTTGTTATTTTTCTTTTGTAATTTGGAGCCCTTTCTTTTTCATTATCCGTGTTACAATAAAATTATCAGAATCTTGTGCAGCTTCAACGACATCACATTTATTAGTGATTTTATCAGAAATTTTAACCTAAGAGAATTAAAATATATAATTTAATATTATAGGTGCTTAATTTTAGGTGTTGAAAATAAAATAAAAATCAACTTAGCAGTTAATAGCAATATAAGACTTCAAATATATTTATTTTATATACATATTTGTTAGTACTTGTGGAACTTTAAAGTAAGGGAGTAATTTTCTTTTGATTTTCCATATTAGGTACCTATTTTAAATATTCAGTATATTTTAATTGTATAGGAAATAATTCAACTGGACAACTAATGTGTTGGACAATGAATAGTTCAAATTAATTAATAATAATAAATATATAAATCATCTAACTTAATAGTTAACAAAATATAACAACAAAATACTTGAATAGATGTAAACACTTACCTAGCACGTTATGTAAATAGAGACAGTACGTCAGTCGTCAGTACTTTGTGTAAAATGATTAAAAATAAGAATATAGTCTATAAAAATATTTAACAGTTCGATAAAACTATTCATTCAATAAATTTAAAGTTCGGTTTCATGCAACCCGGCATTGGCAGCATTTAGGTTCTCACACATTGCTGCGGTACGCGATACGGTATCGGTACGGTACACGGAAAAATAGTGTACCGTACCGATACCGTATTGCGTACCGCAGCAGTGTGTGAGAACCTTTAGTCTTAATGATAATTAAGTACAATAAAATATGACATTTTTTTTCTTAAGAATTTATAAAAATAAAATATAACAATAAAATATGACAAAATATTATATTAATTATATTTTCATAAAACAAAACTCATAATTCATACTTGTGTATGATAAATGTAGTCATAAAATCAATAATTTTTTTAGAAGGTTTAAAATCTACATAAATATTATTTTTTATTTTTATTTCCTGTAAAGCGAATAACCGTGCTTGAATTATGTCCGTATTTAATCGGTTTCTAGTTTTAATTTTTATCAAATTAACTTTGTTAAAAATACGCTCATAATCAGCATTGGAGTGAGGTAGAGATTATGCTTTAAAAGCAAAATTTGCCAAATGTACAAATGGAAACTCTTGATTACCCATCTGCAAGTTGGACGATTTAAATCAAAAAATATCAAGTATTTCTAAATGATTTAGAATTTTAGTTTGCATATTAAAGTTGAACCATAATCTTCATTCATCATCAATATTTTGTAATAATGTATCATTTAATTTTGTTAATCGAGGTAATACATTTAAAAGGGGAAAAATTGTGACGTTTTCTCTGGTTTTAGATACAGTTTCTTTAGGATAAATTAACCCGAGTTCAAACATTAATGGATCATTAAAATTATATATATATACATTTTTTTTTTTAAATTTCCATGCAAGAAATTTTTATTCAGAACATAATTTTAAGTACCTACTTTGATCATGCGCTTTCTATCCCATCATTTACTTATGTTTTTGTTCATGCGTGTGTTAAAATGTTTATTTGTAAAATGAAAATTACATTATAACTCACTTACTTTTATTATTTGTGTGTGACTTATGTTGAACGCGTATTAATATAATATTATAACAGTTATACAGTATCTCCAAAACGAATGTATTATGGCAAACGACGTAGATGAGTTTTAAAAATAAATTTCCGACGAGTGATTCTTTTGTACAAGAAAAAAGAAGAAAAAACATAATGAAACGTCGAATTAAGTAAACAATAATATCAGATAGTATATTATCACTTTTTGTATTAATGTACCATGTTATTCTTTATAAATTATGTACGAGTTTAAAGTGCGTGCACGCTGAAAGTGATATTGTAGACTGTCGTTTGTTGTCTTTTTACGAGTACGCAACGATACAGAAATATAAAATGCAAGACTTAATACGTATAATACATGTTTTATTATATCTGAACATGGTTTATAGTGGAAACTGATATATAATATAATATAAACAGAACATTGCAAATTCCTTTCATGTACCTACGTGCGCACCTTCGGGTTCGCTATGGAATAATATTATTGTTGTTAATGTTGTTAAATTCGTCATATTCTCGAAGACTACGATTTATTTTTTTCTAATCTCGCTTTACGTTAAACGGTTTAAATAAATATGTGTTATGGCCGCTGTTATAATGGTGACATACCATTTATTCGTAAAACTATAACACTAAAATAAAATGAAAAAATAGTATACAATTTATACCATTGATTTTATAATATACAGATAAGCTTTGATATAAGAAGATTCAGCGACAACAATTCTATTGATGAAATGTGTCGAGAGAGGTCGTTGTTGTATTTGCCATATGCATTTAATTATTTTTTCCATTAAATATTTTCTAATTATATATTGTGATCGTGGCGGCTGCCATCGCCAGCCACGACGCACAGTGGTCGGAAATGCAATTTTAGGTGGACAAATTTTTTTTTTTTTATACTTCAATGTTAAATGTGTTTGTATAAAAAAATTTAGGACTTTTAAAGGATAATAATTTATATAGGTAATGTTTAGTTTATTGACAATAATGGTTTAATTATTTAAAAAATAAGAATTTAATCCGAAAGACAATCGAGTTTTCTGGATCAGATTCTATGTCATCATTGCCATCGAATTCTATAAGTGACCGAACATCGTCATCCAGATCTTGTAATTTTTTTTTCGTCATTTCTCTGAGACTTGAAATATATAGATCAGATAATACAATCAACATTTTAATTAAATCCTCATTCTTTACTATTCTATGTATATTGCGTGTATGGTGCTCTCTTATATTTTTAAAATCTGTATTTCGGGCTTCTTGTGCTTCCTCTGACAATTGGCCTGTAAATAATATAATTATATAGATATTATTAATTATTTATGTATGAATGGTTAAACATAAACTTAAGCGAATTAATATACAAACTAACCAGTAGGTAAATGAGCAATACGTATGACATCTGAGCCATGTATTAAAATTATATGTATTGAAGCTGGCATATAATACCATGGGTATAATTAAAAAAAAGTTCTGCTTTACATAGAGAATATTTATCAAAATTTGTTGTATTGACGACCACTAGCAATTGTTATTAAAAATGACTAAATCTCTGGATTAGCTCTATATTAATTTCAGTAATATTGGCAGTTTTTTCAGGGTTTCCAAAAAATCTTCGAACAGTATTGCCATCATTAGTTGTCCCTGATCCTAAATTATAATTAAAACTAATAAATATATATGTTGTATCCATATCGTGTTAATGTACATTTCACCAAATGGACAACGTTTGCATCCATTTCACGAAATGGAACCACGATTTCTCCACTTCACGTAATTATACAATATGGGTAATATTTCGTGAAATGGATACCTAAACTATCATAAACGAAACTTGTTCCGTCATTTGGATATCCAAATAGCGAAAATTAAAAAAGCTTAAGAAACGATCTGTTCTATCATAAATGACAGTCACAATATTATATTTAGGTACTCGTATTATCTGTTTTATAAGCTATTTTTGGTTTTTGTTATTGTCAAAAAGAAAAGAAAAAAGAACGATCTATAAGCTGTTTTATAAATATAAGTACTTAAGTACAAACTATTATTTATATAAACAAGCTTGTGAATTATCGCAACGAGAACCACATTTTAAATTACCTTTAAAACAACCACATATTTTAGTTTTACATTTACCTTTACAATAAAAGCTAAAAAAACTTTGACCTCCAGTAAGTTAAGAAAGAGACAATTTCTCTTAATGACATTTCTTTGATCTTATTTACTTGCTTGATGTCAATGAAATTTGATGTGGCTAGTTGTATATTTCTAGAACCATATACCACCTTTTATTATGCCATGTTCAGTTCCTAAATGGTTAAGGTCACCTCAATTTAAAGTTATGGACATACCAGCAGCAACAATTGAACTAAATACCTGGGTAGCTAATCGTACTTTCATTTTTTCAAATGGTTCTTTTAATATATTATCATACCATTTAACAAGCAATATAGAGTGGTATAGGCCGATGTGCAATCATATCATCTATAGCAGTGACTAAAACTAAATTACTGTTTATAAAATCAAGTTTTAACTAATTTTGACATTTTTTTTTCATGTTTTGATTCATCATGTATGTATATTATCTCATTTGGATTGTTAAATAATATGAGATAATATTGGTCATTCAAGGCACATGAATTTCAATTCAATTCTAGTTTCAAAAAATTCATTGTATGTGTCTTCAGATGCATCAGTTGAATCAACATGTTTAGAAAAAACACATTTCTAAATGCTTAAGAATTATGTGCAAATGATTGTCAAGATGAGTGAGGTATCTTTTGGTTTTCGCATTTACCAAGTGAGCTTAGTTATCTACTAACTGCAGAGATATCAATATTTTTTTTAAACTGAAAATACGTTTCTCACATTTTGTATTTTATAGTAATCTTTTAGATATGTATATGTAAAAATAGACACTTTAAAATTCCAATAAATTAATATAAATTTTTATTTTTAATAATAATCTTGAGATGTAATATACTTACCCAGCTAATAAATAAACGATGGAATCAAATACAGTAGAGTCACGGTAATCATGATCTAATAAGACATCATCTACCTAGAACCCAGCACTCTATAATATCGTCAATTTTATTTTTCAGTATTTTAGTTTTTTTAGTTTTTTCAGATATATTTCCTGGATCTTTAATAATTTCTTTCAAATCATTCATTGAAATAACAGTTATTGTATCTGCAATTTAATAACATTTAATGTTAACAATAAAGATAAACCAATTATTCAGTACAAAAATACTACCGAAGTAGCTCACTTAAAATTCAATGACAAGTGGATCTTATATCTTATTACAAAAAATGACTATTATAATAAGCAAATAATAATAAAAAAAAAAACATCATTGTAAAACCGATAGATTCTATTATTTCGTTCAGAAACTAAAATGTTAATGATATTACCAAGGCATATTGAAGATTATTGAACAATAATCTAGAAGTTTATTGTACACATTTTTTTACTCACCGCTTGACAAAAGTTGGTCAATATGATCATTACATTTGTATGGAATGGCAGATGGATATACCTTTTTTGTTTTTAAATTCATGAAACAATCAGCTGAAAAATGTTCCTGGCACAAGTAACCACTACAATTTATTTTCATTGAGTGAAAATAGTTTAGTATTTCTTATAATTAGAACCTAATTTTGAAAAAATTTATAAGAGTGGTATGAATATTAATTAATACCTGAATTGATTTTCCATGCTCCTAACCTATCATCCTTTGGAAACAATGTGAACCGATAGAACTTTAAATTCGGAAATTTTCTAGAAGATTTGTCACATTTAACAAGTTGGCAAGTTGTCACGTAGCACTTTTATACTTACGTTATTATAATATATGATAGGAATAATAATAATTAGAATAATAGTTTTTGTCACGAACTTCTAATTATATTTTAAGTCAAAATAATAATTATAATTTTTGCAACGCAGCAGTGGCGCACCCAAGGGGGGGGGCTTTGGAGCTGAAGCCCCCCCAATAAATATATTTTTCACTAAATTATCCATTATTATAGTATATTTTCACAAATATAGTACTACAATGATGATTGATTAAACATATAATATAACATATAATAATAGTAATAGTAAAATAATTACCATTTATAATTTGTGGTAATTATTTACTAGTGTATAAAGAAAATAGGAAAATGTTTAAGCCCCCCCCCCCCAAACAAAAATCCTGGGTACGCGCCTGCAACGCAGTACAAATAGATGTTTCGGGTAATATAATAATTAAAATAATAATAATAATATTTTAATAAAAACACGGTAGTGCGAACCCACACTTAATATAATTAATATCGTCACAGTCTATCGCTAAAACGGATTGTCGCGGAGAGCACACAAAGTAAAAAATCGCGACGGATGGGTAAAAACAGATGTAGAAAATGCGGACGGATAAAATCGCATACCGACGGTTAAAAGCAGACGAGCGCCGCCGTCACTCGCGGCGGTCGTCATACCGTCCGGCAAGAGCTTCGGGACTCATCGCCGACTTCGAAACCGGTTCGATTAATCACTCGGGCGTCCCGATAGCTAATCGAATGAGTGTTGATAACAAGGCAAAGGGGTGTACCTGTAGCGGGTCGCGGGTGAGATCGCGGTATTCGTGTGATACGACCGTGTCAAAGTATTTCCTGGTATTTTGATTTTTAATAATTTGTATAGTTAGGACTCGTATAAAATAAATAATATAATAAAATAAATATAAATCAATGTTTTTATAATATAATAATAATAATAATTCTAAAAATATTCATAGATAAATAAGAAAATAAACAAATAATCAAGATATTGATTACATAGATACAAGATGGTATACATTAAATTCTTATCTATCTATTTCCCAATACTAATTTTTCAAGTAAAATAATGAAAAAACTAAAAATAAAGTTACTAGTTATTACAGGCCATTACACAATTTTTAATTTCGGATTACACACTTGGCATTTCGTACTTCACACAATTTTATTCCCTTATTCATATTATAATGGAATGTTAACCACAAAACACATTATAAAAAACGTCTTCACGATGTTACCAGTTATTACCACTCACCGTTTAATCAAATTTACATAAGTCATACAAGACGAGTAGATATCTTATAATGGTGAGGACTGAGGAAAAAACCTGTGTAGTTTATTGTGATGTATGGTATGAACAAGGTAAACAGAAAAATTAATTATTCATCTAACCTTCTGTACCTATTTGTTTAACTTTAGAATTGTAAATAGATTTAACATAATATATACCTACCTATATAATATATGTATACAATATACAATGCGTTTAAATGAGTATAATAAATATTTATGTATTTTTGTCTTAAGCCGAATGATTTACGATGTTCGACATAAACTATTGTTCATCGACCGAATCGAAAATTATCACCCTCTCTTTCCTCTTCCCTCCCCCGACGATACCATAATAATATTTGGTACATCCTCCAAACGGTGTGTTAAAGAAGATACAGTTCAACCCTTCGACCGGATGGTGCACAAACAAGTGGTAGACGGAACGCAGTAACAATAATAATATGAAACACATTATTATTACTAAATATGCCGTATTCGGCTCGTACCTGATGATGATTAGAGTTGACTAATTTGAAAACATTATCATTCGAATAAAACTGTATTCAAATAATTTTTTTTATCAATATTCGAATTTAAACGTGTAGGCAATTACTCCGATTTTGAATAATTCGTATAGTTTGGAAAACATTCCGTTTTGAACATGTGAACGATGGTTATCAGATTATTCGAAAATAATACATACATATGTAATGCCGAAAGTGTACGTATGTATATAATCATATCGTATGTAGTACGTCAAAGTCGATAAAATGATAATATTATGGTACAAAGGAATTATAATCAATTATTACAGTCGCCGATTTTTTAATAGTTGAAAATCTATCATCTCACCCACCGACTTCTATTTTGTACAGTACTCATGTTATCGTTGGATTTTGTTGGTGTTAAATATTATTTAATTTTAGTTCAATTTTATGAGGTTTCTTGATTATATAACGACCGACACTCGCGAAGGTTGTATATTATACAGATTATCATTATTATTTTCAAATTTCAGTATCCATACATTTATTAATATTTCTGTATGAAAATGGTATAACAAGTACAATTGTTGAGCTTTCCTAACCAAAAAAATGTAACTGCCCTCTCGGACTACAGTTTACTATGTATAACATCAGCTGAGCTTAGGTAAACACTATATTCACATTGGCACATTGAATATTTGGATGACATAATTCAGTCATTTCTAATATATAAATAATAAACATAATACACAAACATAAGTAAATAATTATTAAGTATATTAATAATTTTAAGTACCTATGTAAGAGTAATGGTAGATACTTACTTATTAAAATGTCTAGAAGATGTGTGGAAAATGACTCGTCTTCATTCTGATATGTTTTATAACATTTTTTCACTGGGAACCACCAAACCATAGAACCGTATTAATTTTTAGATTCAATATTTTAATATTGAAATTATTTAATTTAGCAATTACATAAATCCATTGTTAATTTTAAAAGTCACAATCAAGTATCAACGTCAACGTCATCAACATGTGTAATGACCAACATATATTATACAATATATCATATATATATAAATATTAAAATTGATACTTTATTTTTAAATAATTTTACTATTTCGCTGTATGCAACTGCCAACCCATCCTAATTGAAAAATATATTTATCGTTTCAAAATAAAATATACTTCATACAATATTTATATATAACAATGTATTATATATAAACATATCATCTCCGTTCAGAATCGTTATTCGTATACAATAATTCTATAATTGCATTCAAATTTAACAAATCCATTGTAATAATGACCTATCCTGCAAACGAGGTGCACTCCACCCCCAACTGTACAGCAGAGCGAGGCCCATCCGGTTCTTTTTTAATTATTATATTGCGGTGGCAACAATTATAATTCAAGTAATATTGTTCGAAAATCTGTGTTTGAAATTCAGTCGAATAATTTTTTTATTCAAATAATCATAGTTGAAAATTAGTGGAATAAAAATGTATTCGAATATTTATAAAAAAATTCTTGGATAATTTTTTATTCGAATGATAATATTTTCAATTTAGTCGAATATATTTTTATTCGAATGATTGTAAAAAAATCATTCGACTAAGTATATTTATTCGAATAATTATATCTAGATAAAATTTTGTCCAACACAGGTGATGATGATGATGATGATGATGATGATGTACACACGCGGCATAGTATTTATTATTTATTTATTTAATTTTAATTTCATATACATATGAATACTGGGTAGTATAAGTGCTGAGTACACACTGCAGTGTACCAGTGACCGGCCTAGTCTACGGTGTACCGTCCGCGAAATGTTAATAAATTATTATTATTCGTTCGCGCGCCCGCCGTGCTCGTAAACGCTTGCGCCCAACGCGACCGATCTCTTGGCGTGCTCGCGCCCCGCGTCGCTCGCGTTCAGTGTCCCGTTGACCATGTGCTCATCCGGTTATGCTACGTGGCAGACGGATCACGGACGTTATTAACAACCGTCGTCGTTGTCGTAAAAATCGCCGCCGTCCGAATTCTTGTTTGCCGATCGCTGAATTATGTGATCACTGTGTTTTTTTTTTCTTAAACAATATTGTGAATTGTATAATTTTGTAACAGGTATAACTAAATCATTATGAAGGCATTTTGGAATTTCGGATTACTTCTATTTTCTGTTATACCTTGGTGTATTTTGGCGTTGATACAGAAATCCACTAAATTTCAAGGTTAGTAAAAATGATGAACACTAATTGTTTTATTTATTTATAATAAATATTTGCATACATTTAAAATGAACAATAGCATAATAAAGCTATGCATAAGAATAGTTAAGTTTACTTTTATTTAATGAAGTGATAAAATTATTAAATATTTGATAGAATGTAAATAGTTAAGGAAAAATAAAATTACATTTTTTAGTTATTAATAAAATATAGTCAAATGAAAATTCAGTACCGTTAACGATTTTGATAATGATAATATTAATAAAAAATATTTTTTCTTATACATAGTTATATTTAAACTAAAATATATATATTAAACAAAATATTTTATATTTATAGTAACCATTGTTTGATTATTCGGTTATTGAATTCATTATATTTTGATTTTTTCCTTAAATTCATTCAAAACGATGATGAAAATTTATTATTGAGTATCTATACCAAAATTAAATTCTCTTATTTCTACTATCTATAATAGCCGTCGAATTCTTACCAGGAAATCCTACTCATCGATTAAAAAGATACTAGTGACGATATCTCTTGGGTCCTGGTTAAAAATTAACTTTCATCGACGTCAGAAAATTCCCACACTGGTGGACCCCTTTCCTTACGTACTTCTACGTTGTTTGTTTTTCTTTGTATTCTAATCATCAAATTTACCTATTGTATACAAATAATTCATAGATTTTGAATATTCTATATTTTAAATAAATAAAAAAAAATATGATTTATAAAAACGACAGTCTAATATAATGTATACACCTAACACAGTAGCTATTAATTAAATCTTTACGAATTCACCTGAGAAAAAATAATGGTTTTCGATTAAAAAAAAAAAAAAAACACTTAAACATGTATATACCTACCAGGTATACCTACATGATAAAATGTCTGTTTTGGGCGAAAACCCTACGACTGTTGTTTGTGAATAGAAAGGCAATAAAACAAAATTTATTACCTCTAAGGTATAAAATGCGAAATACTTTTATACAAATACTTGTTCTCGATAAACCTATATCAAGTTCAGGTTGTATATATTATATATTTAAATATAATTATCTAAAATACCACTTGGAAATATTATAATATACAAGTATGTTAAAATACAAACAAAATATAACAACAATTTATTTATTATATTTATATACATATTTAATATATAGGAATTAATAACAATATACATTTATAGATAAAATTCTAAAAATTGTGTTTAAAAATGTACAACTGTCCAAAATAGGTACATTATAATTTGATAATGTATGATATTTTTGTCTTATACGTTGCACATTAATCATTCTTTTGTTTTAAATAATTGTCTTAAGAGTTTGATAGTTAGTATAGGCGTATAGCAAACCATAATCGTATGATTACTATGTTCAATATACTTCTTTATTAAAATTAAAAATGAATCAAATAACAACGTCTAAACCATAATAAGTTATAAAAAAGACTTGTAATAAACTACAGACATTGGGTGAGATACAAGAATTGGGTGGGTGACTGTTGTGGAGTTGTGCTGTTGTGCGTCTTAAAATCTAAAAGTAAGAATAAATCATCAAACTCAAAAAGCGTCTTTAAGTGCATCTTATACATGGTCTCCCATGGGTGTTTTTAAATTATTTAGTGCTCTCAAAAGTCATTGTTGGTCAGGACTTTCGAATTTTATTCTAGTACATTTAAAAGGATGTAAAATTACCTTTTTTTTTTTGTAGATTAAATATAATTATATAACTGTTGAATATACCTACTATTCAAGAAAATGTATGAATATCATATGGCTAAGATCAGGAATAATTTGTCATTGAACGATTTGTTAAGTAGCTATTCAACAATTTACGCTCTTTATTATCTTACATCAGCTAAGAATGAATAATTAATAATTTCAGTATTGGTTACTTTATAAATGTTTAAAAAATAGTTAAATTCAATCAATGTTTTTTTTTTATTTTTGGTAATTTTTCACAATAATTATAAAGCACCAAAACAACGTTGAAATAGTTGACCGTTCTTCTATATCACTTATTTGTGTTGAATCTTCATTTTGTAATAATAAGCTGAATTTGGATTTTTTAAAAATTCTGTTCACTAAAACACAACAGGTGGATTTATGAAAATAATACATTGTGCTGTACTTAAAATTTTAGCCTCAAATATTATAATTATATAAGTTCATAATTAATTTATACGTTTATAAAAGTATAAAAATATTGGATATAATATAAACCACACAAATAAACTATTTATAAAGATAAATAAATAATTTTAGTTTATCATACAAACATATTAATTTTAACATATTAAATATTATAAATATGTACAGGTTTTAGTAATTTCTAAAAATATGGAGTGTAAAAGAGATACTAAAATACTCTCAAAAGTGTCCCAAGACTTTTGGTATAAATGTTATAAATCTATAAGTATCTTCAATAGTCTATAGAGTTTATATTATACATTTTATATAAGAACTTTATATTTTCATTTTAAAATCAAATCAAGAGGGCTTTTAGGAACAAATACATTTCTTAAGTACCTATAGGCTATAACTGTATGATATATTTAATAACCGTTAAGAAGCCGAATTTAATTTGAAACTTTGAAGCACAAATATTCCATCAAAAATCAATAAACAAATCGTAATAACAGTAACGCGTACTATTCAAAATCTAAAAAAGAAATTTAATATCTGTTATATTGTCTGACCGCAGTGGAGAAAAATTACTATAATTGGTGATATATTCACTCTTTTAATATTTCTGGTTGTAAAATTTCATACGGCACTTCTATAGGTTGACCATTTTTTCGTTGATTCTATTCTAAAGTGATCATTTTTATTTTTATTCTTTACTTCTCTATAATTTTCAATCGAATTTCAGAAATAAAGATAAAATGAATGAACACTTTATAAAAAATAATACAGTATTGAATTGATTGTTGATACTCTTAAAAATATAGCAACAAAAATTTAAATGGTTATTCACAACTACTCCGAACTGAATTTAGTGATACCAAGTGAGCTAATTTTAACAGTTATTTTAAATTTCTTTTAATGATTTATTCAATATCCACTTGAACAATAGGATTTTAGTTTTTTTTATTTCAAATAATGCCGATAAACAAGCAAGTATAGAAAAACACGCGGTACGATCAAGTTTTTAATTACTACATGTAACTTATGAGTATAAAATAGAATAATAATTGTACACTGTTATATCAAGTTATGCATATCAAAATCAATTGAAAAAAGAACCGAATGGGCGTCACTCTGCTGTACAGTAGGGGGTGGAGTGCACCTTGTTCATAGGATAGGTCATTACAATGGATTTGTTAAATTTGAAATTTGAAATGTAATGATAGGTATCATTGTATACGAATAATGATTCTGAACGGAGATGATATGTTAGTCTAGAATAGGTATATTAAATAATATATTATATTATATTTAAACTGAAATATTATGTCGATGTATACTTTTCAATCACTTATAAAAAAAAATTGTGCCTATGATTTTCAAGTATTTTGTTCCGAAGTTATGAAAATCGAAGCATTTTTACTGCCGTAAAACGTGATGATAGAAAAAAGAAAAAAAAACACACATCATTGTAAAACCAATAGATTCTATCACTCCGTCCAGAATCTAAAAAATAGTTGTAAGATTACAGAAATAATATGGGCGTTAAATAAATACTGGTCATTCACTGATATTTTTAAAGTAAAATTGCATAATACTAATATGTGATATAGCCAAAACTTATCGACGATTTTATGAAGTGAACTATAATATATTTGTTACCATAACAACCAGAGTCACGATAAGAATATAATATAAGGTATTCTGTTTGTCATATTTAAATTTAAAATAAAAATAATAGACATATATTTTGATCTTAAAATGAGATATTGATTATTATATATTTATGATATATTTAATAATTACTAGGTATATCAATATCACAAAATTCTCATTGTGATATTTTTCTAAATAATAATAATAATGAATATTTATTTAGCAGTTTGAAATTATTTATATTTGATATTTTTTAATTACACTTCAATATCTATCACTAAGGAATATTTTCTTAAACATGAAAAAATAAAATAAAAAATTTTACACAAATACACATATGTAATAAAAAATACATACTGTTTATATATCTCTGTAGAATGTTATGAACAAAAATAATCATAGCGTATTAAATGTTAATGATTAATAAAATAAAAATAGTATGAAATAATGTAAATGATGGATAAAAGAAAACGTAAAATAATAATATAAGATAATAACAGTATAGTTATCCTAAGGATTTACTTCGTTTGTCAATAGCCATCACTTTATTAATAACTAGACTTTGTCTATTTGGGGCTGCAACCCGCCCATGGCTCTACCGGGGGACTCGATTCGGGTGTTTGTCATCCCGCCTACGGCGGGAAGACGGATCTCAGATGGCGGATGTTGGTCATTTCGCCTACGGTGGATAGACACGGTCACAGGAGGTCCGGTTATTTAAAGTCTGTCGTTGAGAGTCCCAGTTTGAAGATCACAAATTTGGTACCTATTTAAGTTTTAATGTCTAGCGGTTGGTCGATTCATGTGGAATTGATAGGCGTTAAGGACATTTCAATCTAAGAGAATACCATTGTTTAGCTTAAGCGATTAGTTCGGTCAGGTAGGCAATCCGACTGCGTCGGATCGCAGACCCAGTCACTGTGCCACACGCGTATTTCCGGTTCTTATGTCTGTATTGAAATCAGTAAGTACAAAATATAATGTCTAGTCCTCAGTCGTTTAGAGTGCAATTCGATAACCGTTAATGCTATTTCATTTTCCAATGTTTTCTCTCTATTACTATAATTAAAACAAAAACCACCGTAAAATATAAATACCAGTTCTTCCTGCTATACAACGGTAAAACATCTTTTATCTCAGTTAATAAAATAGCATAGCTGATTTGAATATAACCCAGCAATCCATGAAACACCTTGTAATAATACACCTCCAGTTTGAATAGAACTACAATTGTGGTCGCTGTAGTCCTTGTTAATTTTGTAATCATCGATACCAGTGATTAGATTTTGTGGTGAAATAACCCTGCAGCCGACGACTTATATCCAAATATAAGCATTACGTTAAAGAAGTTCCAAATGTATACTAATATCTATATATCCATACAATATATTGAGAAAACTAAAGTTCATATAAAGCGTAAAACAAAAAAGTATAACTTGTCACTAACCTAAATAACTTATGTAAGTATTGCAGGTACTTAATATACTTTAAAATGGACAGTTAGAGTTATAAAACTACTGGAATAAAAAAATGTACACATTTTTAAAAATACATTGTACAGCATAAAATTTAGTGGTAGAATAAAGTTAACCAAGTGTTTAAATATTATGAAATATCTACAATCGAATAACGTGTATCTTTTCTTTTAAGTTTATTCGAGCAAATATTTTATTTCGTAGTATACTGAATTACTGAGCAAATCGTTTTGGACTCTGAGGCGTCAACCTTTTGATTTTACTCTTCGATACTTTTTTATTCAGTAACTCATTTTACGGCCATTAAAAATTATTTGAGTACATTGCATTACTCTTTGATCAACAGCACAATATAAAACTATTTATCTTTGATGAATAATCTATGGTGTTTTTTTTTTATAGAAATGCAATTTAAATTCAATATATTATATTAGTTTTTAAATCAACTCTCACTTTATTAATAATAATAATGTCGGGTAAATAAATTCTGTGATTATCAAAAAATAAATGTATTTTATAAAAGCATAAATATTTAGGTATTTTATAAATATGAATTTTAAAACACAGATATATTAGTTGTCAAAACAAAATTAACATGCGTTTTTCTTTTCTTTTTTAATGTAAATGTTTTATCATAATTTGGTAAAACGGTTATAAATCGTTGGTGATGCTGTCATAATAATATGTATTCTATTATTTATATGTTGCATAGTAAAACAATCAATTATAATAGAATGAAAAGCTTTACTGTGACATAGCCCCACACGGGGGCGTTTGTCATAGGTGTAAAATTGTGAGTGAAAAATTATGCGACCGTACGAGTTTAAACCCGTGACCCTAACGCCGAAAGTCGACGAGTTATCACTGGGCCACTATGTCTAATATTTATCTCACAATTTTACACCGATGTAGGTGGAAGATATCCACATTGTACAGATGAGGGGAAATAATGCATCACGTCAATTGTCGGTGTTGCAAAATATTATTAATATTTATTTAAATTGTTCATAGTGAATTACCTAAAATAGTACTTATTAAGGTTTATAAATAATCAATAGTCATTCATTTTGTGTATTATTCAATTAAAACTGATCGAAAGTAAACCGGTTGAAGTAAAACAATTAAAATGTAAAATAAAACATTTTAAAAGAAGATAAATTAATTTTTTGTATTGAATTAAAGCAGTATGTATAACGTTATAATATGTATATTATTTTGTTCTCAATTTCAACATAGACATGTTTAGAATTTTTATTCGTGTTATGTACAGACAAAGGATTGCATTGGCATGACGGGAAGTCGAAACTTTACCTGAAAAGCTAATCTCCGTATTTTTGTAAAGTTTAGTAAAATTACATTTTATAAAAAACTAGCTTTCATTACCTGGCATTTCCCGGAGTTTAATTAGCCAGTAATATAATTATATAAGTGCGTATAACAGCAGGTTGAATGTTGTAAATAATCAATTACTACGTTGTAGTATAGTAGTGGTTCCCTATATCATATAATGGAATTGTACTGACCAAATTTTATACTCGACGCTCCTACGGATCCAATTAAGCAATATTTTCCATACTTAAAATTTTCACCAAATGGTTATATTCGCGTTTTCTATACACGGTTAAGTTTCGAAATATTTTAACTTTTTTTTGACCTATTTATAAACACTTGAAATTTTCGATTTTTCGAAGTATTTTTGAAATATCAAAAATAAAAATAATTTGGTTAACTAAAAAATCTTGAAAATTTAATACAATGTTTATTATAAGCTGTACTTATGGAAATTAAAAAATTGAAAATCGATTGTCACAAGATTTTCTTATAAACGCTTATAGTTTAAATCTTTTTAAAATACGTCAAAATAGCGATAATTCGCAAGTTATTTTGTAGTTGAAAATTTATAAAAGTTTTTCGTATTTTACCATAGTTGTTAATGAATATATACCATACCAAACAATATGAATTACGATGAAAAATTCATCAACTAAGAACTACTATTATACACTATAGAATTGCAACATAAATTCCGTGATGGTTACGTCTTTTGTCTGTTGTGTTTTTATCATTAAATATTTTATTCAAAATTATTAATAGTTGCTTGATTGGGCATTTTAAAATAATATGTAGCAAAGTGAGACGGGCTAAGATAAATCTTATCGAGTTATCCTATATAATAATCATACATATTATATGTATTCTATATGTTAAGTACAATATACTAGACTGAAAAAGTTACCAATCAGCCCTTATGCAGACGCAAGTACCCACGTGGTGTAAGGGTCGTGAGGGTCACAACGCAATTCACAGTATAATTGTGTATATATATATATATATTGTACTGCTGCATAACCTTCAATACAGAATAACTCTTTTCGTTCGTCAATGATTTTAAGGCTCTTTATATTTTATCATAACAATTGTTGAGCAGGAAAACATTTTAAGAAGAATAATTATAATTTAATACGCTTTTATTGTTTTGTTTAAGTTTTGGCTTTGTAAACTACTTACATTATTGAAAATCATTATAATTGAAAACAAAATCGTTTCCTTAATCATAATATGTAATATAATACATTTTCATAATCAGTAAAAAAAATTTACAAGTTTTTTAACTCATACTTTTTCATGGCCATCAGAAATTTTTCTACTTGTAATTATAAATTTATTTTACAATACCAAATTTTAAAAATATTTTATTAGTCGAAAAAAATTGATAAAATTTAATACTTCGGTATATCTAGACTAAATAGTATATTTAATAATAGTAAATAATAATATATACTTGTAAACATATTGTATATATTTTAAATATAATATTATATTTAATATATTATATAATTATAATAATATTTATAATATTTATCATAATATTATTTATTATATTTAAATATAATATCGATAGTTTGAAATATTAACCAGTGAATTTATAAAAATTACCAGTTGAAAATATTTATAAAGACTCCAAAATCTTATAAGAATTTTTGCAGTCTTATTACAGTGCTAGTTACTTTGACTGAAACTTGAAATGAATAGTAACAACCAAAATAAATATACTTACAAATAATTATAATATATTATATTATACTAGTTTTCGTTACCCCGAGTTTCATTTACCAGTAAGTAATATGATTAAATTAATTATGAATATATATAATATCAAGTTGAAAGTTGTAATTAATCAAAATCCTCTATAATAGTGATTATCTGTATGACTGCATTATAAAATGATACTACTAACCAAATTTCATACTCATAGGCTTCAGTGATTCCGGCTAGGTGATTTTTTCATTTTTTCTTTTTAACCCTTTTAACTCTTTTAGTAATTTAATTTTAAAAGTCTTCTTTCAGAAGTGTCTACATCATAAAACGAAACTACATTGGCTATATTTAATAAATTTAATAGTGTAATACTCATAGTTTTTAGCAGTTCTGGCTAGGTGTTGATGAATAAGTTTGTCTGCCAGTCAGGACATGTTATTTTATAAGTATACATGTATATATAATTATAGTTTTTGATTTCAATACTTAATACTAATGATCCAATTAAAAATTGAAATTCGAATTTGAGATCGTGATTAAGAAGTAACTATGTTTTTTATTTCCATCCCAACTTATCTGTTCACCGATACACCGAAAAATATTATCGGAAATATGTTCATCTGAAAAATTCAATCATGTTATGTTATATCGAAAACAAGATTTATTTTCATGTAATTTCAATCCGTGTTTCTCGTTAAAACGGGAATAACTATTCCAAAGATCGTAAGATAGCATTTATGTGCAGAAACCTCGAGCGATTCGAACTACTGGTATTCGATACTTTACATCACCAAAATATTAAAGTATAGTTTGTTAAGTATTGGTTATCTATATTTTTCATTGTTTTTTATTATTGGCATTACGTGACCGTTTAAAAGTGATAGGTTTATTCGATCAATTCTATTTTATAATTTGTGCGAATAAATGTGTACTTTATGTTTTTTTTTTTTCCATCATTTCGTTTGGGCAAATCGTTTTTTCTTTGTTTATTGTTTATACAGGTTAGAAAAAATACATATTTCGGGTTGCCGAACAAAAGTATTTTACTTGCGGGTTAAAACTTTTTCCTATTAGCCTTGACCGGTACAATTATTCATTCTTGAAAGTCTGCCCAAAGTGGCAAGGGAACGTATAAAGGATTTAGAAGGAAAGCGTTGAATGTTTCTTTTCTCTTCGGTGGTGGTGTACTGTAACACTACGGAAATCACTTTTTCAATTATTTCGTTGTGACAGTTTTGCGAGATAGAAATAATTATACGGTTTGAAAGCCATTCTACCGAGGGAAACGCGCTGAGGGTGACAATAATTAATCATCCACGATGGTCGTCCTCCGAGTTACCTGCGGGTCGGATAAAAAGTCACATGGTTTTTCGTTAACTTCTCTTACATTGTCAGGGTGAAAGCAAAAACAACAACCTTTCTTCTTTTGTGCGGGACAACGCGATGTATGCGCGTACACGATCTCTTGCCCTACACATTTGCGTGGCGACGGCGGCGTTGTCAACCGCACTCATTCGGTCATAATATTATAATGTAGTTGCGTGGATATAATATATGTTTAAAATACTATATATATTTATATATAGTCATGGGTGTGCGCATGCCCGTGTACAATGTAATATGTGCATCAATTGTTTTTCCGCCATTAGAGTTATGTCATATTTATTACTCTTATTTTAGAATAATATAATCAACACTGCTTACATAATGCAGATGGTAGAATAATACATGATATTATATATATATATATATATGCTATTTGTTGTCGCTTATTCTCGTGTAATTACATATTATTCTGAGTAAAACGGTTCGAAACTTCCACGTTTAACACCTATATCGATTACGAGTTTTTGTTCTTGAATTAGTTCAAATTTAGTGTTTCCCGTAAGTTTTTACGAAAATTTCGGAAATAAAGTGAACCGTACACATTCGACTAAACTATTTTAAATGAAGAGGTATGTTATGTCAATTTTATTTTCATGATTCGAAAATAACTATACCTACTATAAACTTTCAATTCCAACTAAGTAATTTTTTCGATATTTCGATAAGATTGAGTAAATAAATATCTCGTTATAATCGTCAAATAAGATTTTCTAACAACCAAAATTTTCTTACTTTAGACCCGGGGTGGACAACTTAAGGCCCACCGGCCGGATGTGCCGGATGCGTCAAGCTTTTCTAACTGGCCCTCCAAGCTAACTTATGTGTCATGTGGATATATTATTAAAGTAATACAATAGTAAAATATTATAATAATTTTAAATTTAATAATTTTCTAATAAATTATTATTATTTTCTAATAATTTCTTAAGCTATAAACAATAGATTATATTTGTTTCTTTAGGTGTTATTTTTTACAACTGTATTAAAATACAATACAAAATAATAAAACAGTCAGAAAATAATTCTTATCCATCGTTGTTTAAATTTCCTATCCATACTAAGTAATTTTGGACCGTGGTGCCGAAGTAAATTTCATATTTGACCCACTGTAAAAAAAGGTTGGAGCACCTGCTTTAAACTATTATTCTACTGGTAAATTATAAAATTAGTTTAGTTATAAATAAAATTATTTTTATTTTCACTTCAAATATTTCACACAAACAAATTTTCATTCAATAGTTGTAATGAATTGTAATAGATGCAGATTTTAAAAATGTTCAAAAATATATTTGGTTCCGGTAAATATTTTATGGAAACATCTTATTATACTAAATAATGTCTATTCTAATATCAGAGTTGTAATCTGACATACATTTGTAATTTTATGTATCACAAAAATTTTAGATTTTGAAATGATTGTTCATAAAAATAATAGTTGTCGAGAGCATATTAAAATCATTGAATATGTTGCAGATTTTTTAAGCAGAAATAGTTTTTTTTTTAACATACAATACAGATACAAAATATAAACGTAGGCGATCATTTCGAGTATATTAATTGAATTATAATATTACGCTGTGTTTGACATACTCTTTGCGAAAGCGTCACCATTGTTTTCATGCGTATTGGATTGCATTGACGATCGTGGAGACGCCGGTCCCGGGCACACAGACGACGTGTCGCACGCGTGAACAACAATTTACAATTTCACGGTTATTACATTATATTCATTCAGTTGAATAAATTTGAGTATACAAATAGTATTTATTATGTTTTGTGTTTATCTATGTAATATAATATATTTCCGCGACAGTGTCAACTTAACGCGTTGATGTGATTTGGATTACTATATTAACGTTGTACGCGGTCACAGAGATTATGCTTGTTCCGGGCGTGCCAAATCTATTGTTAGCAGTACAGCCAACGATCTCAAAACAACACAGAAGCTTGTGGATCGTCGTGGTCTCGGCTGCCCCGAGGATAGTTCTACAGACCGGCGGCAGCCAAGACGATGGCAAATGTATGGCGTGTGAAAGCGATTGGGAAAAACATCAATCGGACATGTAATTCTGTTTTGTCGGCGACAACCGACGGTCGTAAGGCTATGTGAAATTCGCGCAGTCGGTGGATGGCGCATTGTTGCGGTCCCGACTGACCGAAGGGTTATTTCACATACCGAAGGCGATGGCGTCCAACCCGGAGCAAGAGTGCGAGTCGGCCGTGTCGGCTGTGCGTGTGCTGCACCCCGGATTACTTGAACTGAGTAGGCCAGAAGCTGGAGGAGGTGGACGGCGGTCGGAAATAACGTGGCGGACGATCAGCGGATGAATAATATTGTTTATAGTTCGTTTATTAAACCATTGTAGTTTGTATTGCACGTTTTGACGGCCACCGATTTGTTATGTTATTTTCGAATGAATGAATTTACAAATCGATTTTCACCGATTATTGGACATTCCGATTTACGAAGTCCTTTTGAACCTATCTATTAGGCTGGTTCATATGTTAGTCACACGCCACGTAGCCAATATCGAAAATCACTGTATTTTTTTTTTTTCAGTGATATTTCACAATAAAACGATTATTTTCTACTTCAAATCAGAAATAAGAATCGTATTGAGAAGTAGTTGCAATAAGAAATTATTATAATTTAATTATTATTTATTCTTTAAATTTATAAATAAATAATCTCATTTTTATTGTTTTTCTCACTTATATTGAAATACCAACCGCAGAAATACTTTTTGAGAAGCAGAGGTCTATGAAATTAAATTCTTTAAATGTACGCCTGTAATAATAAATTGAAAATAATTATGACCAAGCAGTTATATTGTGCACAAAATATATGATATTTATATACCATAAATTGATTAAATGTCGTTATATTTTCAATGCTTGTGCAAAATGTACATTCTATGTGTTATTTATGAACCATGGATTATGGACGTGAATAACCTTTAGTGCTGAAAAAAGTAACACATTTTTACACGAATACACTGTATTTTTTCCGAAAATGGGAGTACATACTTATACTTTTTAGATTTTCGTAATTTATTATACCGTAAAAATTATCCGATACAATTTATTCTGTAAAGGTACATTTTAGACCATGATCAAAAGAACAAAATAAATGTCTTAAATCATTCAGAGAAATAAGTCAACCATAACAATGTTAACAATAGTTTAAAAGTTCTTACTAGGTGGTTGATTGTCAAATTGTTGAACAATTTTTATTTTTGGCAGATGTAATTTTTTTCTAAAAAAAAAAAAAATATATATTTATAATATATTTTATAATAGCGATATACGTATGGCAATAATGTATCACATTAAGTTAATTCATTATGAACATCTTCATTTTATAGGAAATGTAAGTAAGAAATGAAAATAAAATAAAATCGCAAATAGACTTCATGAAATATTTCAAACTGGAATTATAATAATAATAATGGTAGGCACTTTTTGGTTATCGCGACTACGTATATTTAATATTTATACATTATTAGTTTATTACGTAGATATTTCCACAGAAATGGAATGTAACGTTCTCACAATTCATTCACTTCATTGCCAAGTGGTGCAAAATCGTAGGAACGCTAAAGTATGTTGAATTATCTGTAGTGTACTTATTTGTATTTATTATTGTTTATAACTTTATAAGTATTTTAATATATTTTTTAAAATTAATTTATTTGTGTGGTTATAAAATAGAGGAATCATAAAAGGTTAGTTTCAATATTTTAACAGTTAAACACATGTCTACCCTTACACATTTGTAGATTCGATAACAGTTGCATGCAAGCTCACACAGATAATATTGAAGGGTTGTGGGAATCAATTAAATGACAAAACAAAAAACATAGAGGAACATCTCGATAGCTATTTCGCTGAGTTTATGTGATCTCTAGATATTCAAACGGACGATCCTTTTGTCGATATACTATACAACATATTACAAAATGTTCTACCTCTTATGAATTATGAATTTTATCAAATGTTTTATATTTAAATCAATATTACATTATATTTTATTAATATTATTTCTTGTTCGACTTGTTGGTAGTCGTGATAACCAAAAAGTATCATAAAAACAATAATAATAAAGCATTACAATTGTTTACTCACAACGACATAACGATACTGCACATATAGATCTTTCGCATACTTAAGACCATCTGACTCCGCTCTATAATCTTGAAATTTTATAACACTATAAAGTTATCAGGTTGCACAACTATGTATAATATTTATTATAAAATTATTAAATATTTATTGGAAATAAATAAAACATACATTTGAAAGGAAATAATTTTTGCGATTAAATCCATTATTCGATTAAAAAAAAAAAAAGATTATTGTATCATTATAGCTTTGCGACCTAACCGATGATCTGAATTAATCCCGAATATATCTTTTTTTTACTGCCACGTGTGTAACATGATATTTTAGTCGTACATATACATACAAGAAATGTCAGTATCTACTGAGACTTGGATTCTACGGATTTGAGTATATTTTATAGCAATAATATACGCATTAGGGGTTTGAATTACGTGAACGTATACGTTTGTACGTTATTTACTTATTGCGTTTACTTCTAGCGGATGTTTACTTTGTGGACATTTTATGTGACTGTATTTATTCGCGTGTTGTATATATCATGGAGATTTTTTCCTTTCACGGCCGGATTTTATGCTTATAAATTATAATTCTTGTGTACTAATTATATTTAAACTATTTTTCTGTCTTACGACCCTACTTGTCGTTCAACGGTGGAACCTCATGTTGCATCTTTGATTAGTCCTGCAGGAACATCTCTGCTAAACAGGAGCCTGTAGAAATCAACACGTGTATCCTAATGACGAACATAAGTTACGGATTTCGCACAAATGAAACAATTGAGAATAAATCTATGACAAGAAATATTCATGCGACTGTTTTATTTTCCTGCTGTGAAGAATTTCAGAGAGGATCGACTAGATATGCAACTACTTGGCGATGATCATTAATTTATTGAATAACGCTGTAACCTGTAACAGTGCTGTGATAAAATAGTTATTTCAATGATTGTATCGTGTGTTTTTAAAATATAACGTAAAAAGTTTTGTTTTCACTGAATAATTTATAAAATGTATGCAGTATATTATTATAAAGTTACACACAGAAGAGAAAAATAAATAAACACTACGACCGGAAACATGTTAAAAAAATACGGAAAACTATTAAAAAGATCAAAGACCAATAGTGTTCAAAATTTGTATTTTACTAACAAATTGACAACTAATACCTGAAACACACTGTTCTATTATTTAGACTAATTTATCATAAATGGCACATTCCAAGTACAATTTTATTGGCTCAAATATTCGTAGTTCACGCTTCGTTATTAAAATAACGTATAAATATTATTTTTATTTTGTAACTTTTGTTATAGTCCAAAAATCATTTTTACATGGTATATGCAATACAATAATAATAGGTTTGAATAAAGTTGGACATTTTTAATAGTTTACAATACTTATATTATTGTTTGGTTATATTACGTAACCTATAACCTACTTTGTGAGCATCAAATAATGTCAATACTGTACAAGATTTAAGAAAATCATGAATTTATATGAGAATACGTTACGATTTTTGTAAACTTCAACACCATAGCAGTTTTGTAAAAACTATTTATAAATAATTTAAAATACTACTGCATAAATATTTTACTGATCTTATTTTTTCTCGAGTCAGGCACACCATTATATAGATAAAATTTTAAACATAAAACTTATAACTAACAAAATATACATGTAGATAAATTAAAACTGCAAGTATAAATATAAAATAGACGAACAAATAGATAAAATAAACAAATGAATTAAAATATTTTAAAGTCAAATAAATGGTAATTAACTGTGGTTTTTTGTTTATATGGTTTCAGCCCAGAAATTAGCTACGTCTTTGACGTTATAATTTGCATTATCATCGCATACATAATCGAAATATATAAACCATTTATGATAATTAATTATCATCATACTCTTCAATATCGCCATATTATAACATCTCTCGTTGACTGCTGTTCTGTACTCAAATTAAATCGATTAATGTTTTGACCATTATATACGATTTTGGCTGGTAATTATTATTCGAAGACTAATATCTTTCAGGCAGTTTGGCATGATATTTTTCACTATCTGAACGCCACTCGATATATATGATTGAAAATATGTTCCACACCAATTTTCATCGAATTCGTCTTCTTAATCAACATAATATGTCCCATATTATGGAAGTTATATTTAAATTCATCCGGGTCCTATATGTGTTTTCCCATTTATTAGAAATCGATAATACACGGTCACATAATTCGATTTCAGATTCATTGCAGAAGCGATCAAACAGCAGATAATAAAACAGATTTCATTGACTTCAACAGCTTTACTATGTTCAAGGTTTCCCGTTATACGGATTTTGTTTCCCGAAATTTAATTTTGTTCGCAATAGTCAAATTCCGCGATACAACTCTGACGGAAAAACCGTGGTTTTTTGCATATATGACATCGTTTAATCACGTATTTCATTTAATATTCGTATGCGGTCTTATATGACTCTTTTTCAAATTTATTGTCAATCCCACTGTTCAAAATAATTCACATGGTGTAATCGCGTGCGCGTTAAATCGTCACAAAAACTAGAAATATATACCGCAACGACTTTCTATATAGTAAGTCAAGCTTACATTACGAAATAAACACTATGTTTGAAACTTCACTCGACTTTAAGTAATGTGGATATAGAATAATCCATTTCAAAAAACAGCTTTGAAAGTGGGTCCAACAAAAAAAAAAGAAACTACGAAAACTGTTACTAACAACTGGCGGAGGATGTTATATATATACATAATATTGTAACATTTTTTATTATCAAATTGAATGAAAACAATTTATTTCATTGGATAACTTTTTTATTTATAAACTATTGGAGGATTTGAAATAGTTTTTACAAGAATGGAAAATAATACATTTCTAGAGGCTGTAGTATTCTTGTATCTATTTTGATATTCTTCAAATTACAATTAAACCAAATGATGTGATAATTACTCAATTACGAATATGTTCAATATTAGAAATGAACCACACAAATATTATAAATGTAGAATTAAAAACAAAAATTTTATTAAAATTATCTAAATATATAAATGTTTGATGGCATTTTTATTTAATATGTAAAACAAAAAAAAAATAAAAAAATATTTATCTTTTAATGGTATAAAATCGAGAAAAATCAAATGTATTAAAAGCACAACAATTTAATTTTAAAATATTGTGTAGGTATTGACTAATATCATCTGAACATCTATATACTGTGACAATTTTTTTACAGGGCTTAAAAAAATAACACAAAACCTTTATAGCAACCATGTTTTTTTGTACGCATGTATTCAGTGTACGACGGCAAGTGGTTGTATTTGACAAGGTAGGATTACGATATATTTTACCGAGTCATGATGAATATTTATTTTTACCATAAAGTTTAAACATGGAGATGAAACTATAGGTTTCAACTATGAGCCGGCAATTCTGATAAGTCATCTTGTCAACAAATTTTTTTTCGCTTTTACCGAACAGCTTGAGCTGAGAATTTTTGATTCGAAAAGAAATATTGATTTTTAGTACATTGAAATTTTAACTGGAACTCAAAATGTGAGTTAAGTTTTCATATTTCACTGCAATAATCGTACTATAATGTAGTTTGCACACATTTTTATTTCACCGAAATTTATGTTCTTTTTTTTAATAATTTGCTCACAAATACACATCGGAAATTGTTTAAAGTTGCCGAATACGTATAGTACCTATACAGCTAGTTTACTCAAATTTAATTCAGTTTTCGTGTCATGCGCTGGTTTCGTGAAATAAGTTGATATTAAAGTATTAGAACTGGACGGAGGAGGTACATCATACTACATTGGTATTAGAATCTCTACTGTTATCCTACTGTTAAAATCGGTAACGCCTGTATGCGGATGCAAACACAAGACGTTGCTGTAATGTTTTTATCTACTCATAATATATTTGAGAATATTGATATTGAATGTATTGATAATATTTTTGAATAATTTAACAATACTATCAGTTCAATAGTATTCAACAAAATATTAATTATTATAATAACAACGCATGAACCAATAGAAATATCGGTCATTCTATCCGATATATTTTTTTATATATATATAAGATTGTTTTTTTAATAGTGGAATCGCAAAACGTTCTTATTGTACCATCCAATTGGTCACTTTAACCGACATTATATTTGCTGTATTGTAAACTGTTCAATATTTATACGTTTTTAGTATAGGTACAAGAAAAGTATAACAACCGTTATTTATTGTTCCCCAACGCAGTTATGTACTATTTTTGCATATACATTACGCCGCCTTACTCATTTTCGTAAGTACACCTACTCCGGAGTATTATAATACGACTATTACCAACACGGCGTAGTTTATAGGCAAAAGTAGTACATTACTGTGTTGGGGAATGATGTACGGTATTATTTTTATTTTTGTTTTTAGGAATAATACCTATAACTACGGTTCCTTTGCGAAAAGCAAAAAGTAACAAAGTTTGATAGACTTTTGTGTACAATATGATATATTTTTATTATTACCTGAAAATTGAGTATTTTCCTACGAACGTAGAAATGGTGATTTTCATCATTGGTTTGGACAAAAAATTCTATTTTTTCAAGTAATTAATTTTCTTATAATATATTTCATTTACTGTAGTTTAAAATGAACTTAATTGTAAATTAAATAAAATTGATGAATTATCAATTCGTAAAAGTTTCAAATATATTACAAAAAAATGCTTCTCGAAACTTAATAATTTATTCATAGGCAGGTATCCATGGTGAATTAATGGATTTTAAAATATTTTTTAATATTTCTGGAATGTAAAAAAACATTTTTTGGCTCGAGTTTAACATTTATTATTATAAACGCTATATTTTATTTTATTTTTGAAAAAATTTGAACATTTATAGCAACGGTTTTGTTTTTAGTAATTTTTAGAGGTTAAAAATTCAAAATAACCTTTTTATAGTTTAATTATAAATAAAACTATTTCAATACTGAATGAGTAGTAATTTCAGAATAGATTATAATACATGTCATTGCTCTAGAACCACTTAATAAAGAATAATTTCGTAATAACTGTAGTTTCTTTTCAATGGAGTATGTAGTAAAATTAAAAAATAAATAAATATATGAATGTTAATGAACAATAATGATACTTCTTAATATATTTCCACGAGAACATAAAACGAATTATACTCAAACTAAATCTCATTCAGACGAAAATAATTTCTCATAGAATATGAAAATATTTGAGGAAAGAATAATATATTATTCGGTAAAAGTATATAAGTTCTACTTGAAATTTGTGTTGTGTATGCATAGAAAGTACTTGAATTTTAATTTAAAACGTATAATTTAACTATAAAGACAACCCATTAGTGTGTGTGAACATTTTTTTTTGAAAACCGTTTAATGTACTTCGAAAATAGTTGCATAAGTTAAGTGCGGACAATTTCATAACACTTATATTTACTATAATAGATATTGCATATGTTATTGACTTGTTTTGTACTATTAGATTCTGAAGGGAGTGATGGAATCTATGGATTTTACAATTTTGTGTGCTTTTTTTTATTTTTATTTTTTTTTTTATTTTTGTGTGTCTGAAGACACGATTTTAGGTAGAAGAAGTGCTTCGATTTTCTTAAACAGAAACTTTTCTGAAAGGAAAGTGAATGTAGATGGTACTTGGGCTAGTCAAAAATCCAACTTTTTCAATACTTTTTAAAATAATCGAAAAAAAACGATGGAAAAATTATAAAAAACCGGGAAATTTTACGCAAAATCACGTTTTTACAAAATACATTTTTTTTTAAATGCTCTAACTCAAAAACGAAAAACCGCAACAACTTGAAATTTTTACCAAATATTTAAATTAGTATTTTCAATACATGGTTATGTTTTCAAAGAATTTTGACATATTTTGACTTATTTATAGACAATTTAATTTTTCGATTTATGTAAATTTTTTTTTAAAACATCTATAAAATTTAAGTGGCTGTCCAAAAACTCTTGAAAATTTAATACTAGATTTATAATAAATTAAACTTATCGTAGCTAAAAAATATCGAAGATCGAATCTCTTAAATTTTTTTTATAAGCCCATAAATCTCAAATTTGTATAAAATGTGTCAAAAACATGTGCAAATTTGCAATTTTCTTTGTAAATAAAAATTCATAAAATTTTTCTGTTTATACTTTAGGATTTAAGTTTTAATACTGGGTTACCCATAAAATACTCTTCAAAAATCTATAAAATAATTTCTACTGGATTTTAAGAAAAAAAATTTATGACCATTTGAAATTTAAATTTTTACGGAATTGCATACTATTGACATATTGACATAATTCAATTTAAATGTAAAATACTATATTATTATATACCCATTTCAGACCAACATATTAACTCCGTTCAGAATCGTTATTCGTATAAAATGATACCTATCATTGCATTCAAATTTAACAAATCCATTGTAATAATGACCTATCATATATCCGAGGTGCACTCCACTCCCAAATGTACAGCAGAGTGAGGCCCATCCGGTTCTTTTTTTTTGTTGCCATTTTCATGTGTACAAGTGTCAAAGTTTGTCTAGTTGAGCATTATCGTTTGATACTAATGTCGAGGGAGGGTTAACACAAACATTATGAAGAGGAAATTAAAAACAAGGTGTTTATTCCATTAAATATTACTTTTCCTGTTTCGTTACGCACAAAACATACATTGATCATCTGCAGATATTATCAAAACAGTTACTGTATTTACTTTGGTTTGAAATCACATGAGCTGGTTTTTATATTTTAATAATTATATTATTTTCTTTTATGACTAGAAACTTGATGGAATGGAACGTCAAATTGTATGGATCAATACTATATATTATGTGGTCTGTGAGCTCAACAAGCTTATCGAATAAACTTAGTTACACGCCTGAATGAAGGAATATCGAGACGTTTACCGTTGACAAAATATATGATAAACACCGTAACGTTAATATTAGTAAGAGCACGTAACCAATTAAAGAGAGATAGGTCATACAATCTGAAAGCGTCCAATATATACTCACAAAACCTATAGCACGTTCCACTTTTCGATATAGGGTATATTACATAAATAATATCAATGAGTACGCATATGCAAGGCACGTAATGAAAAACGTGCGAGTATTATATATTATAATATATTATTGTGATCCACTCAAAATAATATTTAAGTAAGTTTTCCAATAATAATGAAAACAAACTCACAAACCTACATGCTATAAACAGTGGAGTTTGGTTTTTAGAATTTCACGTATAATATTATAAGGTTTGAATATGAAGCAAATCCAATAAATACACTGTTCGAAACAGTTTTTATCTTATAATATTCGAGAACGATTCGTATATTCTCGGGGTAGTACGCGGGCACCGTCGCTCTACGCCCGAGCGCGCGGCGGTGCGTGTTTTCTAGGAAAAACCTGTTTGAGGGCGGCTCAGCCGAGTGATTTCTAGAATTTTCACGCTACCGTGCGCTATGGATATAAAAGGCCGGCATGCGCCGGACTCCACACAGTTGTTTATTATAATTCAATAGTTGTTTATTGCAATTCGACAGTTTATTGTTGCAACTCTGTCAGCCGTACGTTCGATTATTTTATTTTGTGTGATCACAGGGATCACTTAATTAATTTTATTAACTCGCGTATTGTCGCGTTCTGCCGGCAACGGGCCGAGCATTGTTATTATTGTTTCTTTTATATTTTAAAATACAGTCCACTATTTTACTTTTATTAAAGTGTGTTGATTCAGCGTTTATCGACATCAGAATATTACCTGACCAGTCTCTCACGGTGATAATTTTAAACGCGGATATAGTCACCAACATACACCAATAAGTATAAAACACCATATACTTAGATATTAACCCCATCCACAGATACCATACGTCTTCCTACGTACTAGAGTTTGGCCGGTTGCCCAATCGATATCGTTGACCATTCATTCGAGAGTAAACCCGATTGAAACCTAATTCGTAAATGATTGCCACTACGTTCAGTGCATAAATCAATCGTCACTCGTCAGCATTCAGCTAAAAGAACATTCGTATCAAAACTTTTCCTGAATGTGTTCGTACGTATGCATGCAAACATAGACTTATACGTACAAAACTTTTTCATAAATGAATGAAATTCATAAATGCATCCTATGTATTTTCGGGGCATCGATGTTTCGTATGACCGTATAGTGCAGCTAAACCGTTAGCACTGATACGAAGTGCATTGGTTATGTCACATAAATTCTGTGTCTTCTACCAGTATAATATCACATTGGCTATAATGATATATCCTTTACGTACAAAACATATTTTTACCATTGTCACTCTAGGGAATTTATTGGTTACAACTTTATATAGGTAGGTCTTTTCATCCGTTAGTTTTCTAGTTTTATATGGTATAGTTAGTTTTAAACCTAAGTATATTATTATACCGAACTTTTAAAAATCATAAATTTATATAACGAACATAACTACGTCTTACAATCTATAACTACAACGATGCAATTTTCCGATATATGAATATAATATATTTTTATATAATATCCCCATAGACTTTTTCGAGTACACATGAAGATCAGGATTCAGTATTGCAGTTATACTGATATTAAAATATAAGTAGACTTTAACCATATTTATTTGGTCTTATTGATAAAGTGCTTTTCTAAACTTTTCAAAATGTACTAAATAACTTGGATGATTAATTATTATTATCTATATAGTTAAAATAGTTATTCTAACTATTATTTTTTTCTAATTTTACTTTAGTTTAACAAATAACTCAATTAATCACGTAATTCAATAAGCCAATTTTATTTTACAATTACTATTATGGTACAAAAATAGTAATTAAAATTGGACGCAAGCCTTATCATATAACGATATTTTATATGAGCCTGGATGGACTAGTATACAATAAATAGATATAACAAAGAAAAAAATTAAAACAAAATATTATATATTGTTTAAAAATATATATATATATATGATGATGATGATTTTTTAATTCAAAACAGGGGGTCTATTTTCAAATCAGTAGAAAGCCGCTGTCGAAAAAGTTTATTCGATTTTCAACTTTCGATCGAAATCAGTGTTTTGATCATTATTTTTCGATTTATGTCATTCTCAAGAGCTAATCGAATATTCATCATCGAATATGTGGCTTTCGATCGAGTTTTTGATTTTCGAATTGCTATCATTTAATATAGTTTATTTGATGAGAAAATTGGGTGTATGGCTAATAATGAAAAATTGTTTGCAATTTCCAAATAACTGTGAATTTGTAAAACACTGAAATCTTATACATCAATAACTGCAACAATCTCAGGAATCGAATACTTGTCATAATATCTGTAAGGAAATTTTCAAACTAATAACCCAATGTTTTTAAAAATTAAATACTATACAAGTTAATGTACAAAAACAAGCTGACGCTAATAAAAAATAGTAAA
This sequence comes from Chaitophorus viminalis, assembly GCA_025469195.1. NCBI lineage: Eukaryota > Metazoa > Arthropoda > Insecta > Hemiptera > Aphididae > Chaitophorus > Chaitophorus viminalis. Next base: position 35,868 of record JAIPRK010001553.1, read on the forward strand.
TATTATGAAATAAATTTAAAATTTAAATAATATATTGACCAGTTGACTCATATTCAATTATAACCTCAATTCTGTGAGTACCTAATAATAAATACTGTATATACACAATCAATACAAATGCTTATGAATGCTTATAAAAAGAAATTAATGGATAGTTTTAAGTATAAAAAATTTAAAATTAGGTACCTATAAGACTTAATTAAATCATTTTTATAAATTAAATCTTAAAATCAATTGGATTATACCATTCAAATGTATTGGTAAGTTATAAGTTCAAAATAGAAAATATGACTCCCAAATTCATGAGTCGGTTATTTCTTAAAGATTTTAGGGAGATAGATATTGTCGTTAATTCATTTTATAAATATCGAAGAGTAGGTACATACCTTTTATATAGTAATACAGCAGACCAATTACTTTAATACATAGGTAGAAAATTGAGTTTTCCATTATCCAACTATTTCAAATATTCAGAAATATACATTATCTGAAGTTCCCTAGTACCTATTATATAAATATAAAATAGCCACGGATAATATTATCTTTTTGGTCAGCCTTTCTTTACACACCGTATGCATTTGATATTTTTATAAACGACATTACTGTGTCTGTTAGTTCATGAACAACAATTTTGCTCAATCAGTACATTCTCGTGAAATAGTTTATCACCTAAAAGTTAAAACTGAAATTGTAAAAAACATATTTCAATAGACCCTTATTAATATAACTACTAATAATATTAAATATTATTTAAAGATAAAATCTCAAATGGAGTTTTTCGCAACATATATATCTTCGAGGCTTGACGAACTACTCATCAAATGTATTATTTTGCATTATATTAAATAACTTTAATGAGCTCAATAAACTCTTAAATCTAAATTTTCGTAAAAAAAATGTTATCGCGAGCTATTTGAAGTATACAAATTGAAAAAAAGCGATCGAAACTTATTTTTTCGTATAAAAATCGAATACAACAGTTGAAACTCTGATGGGAAACTGTTTGATGATACGGATTTTTGAATCGATCGAAAATAAATGTGTTTTTGATCATATTTTGATCGAAAACACTTTTTGACTGATTTGAGAATAGACCTCCAAGTCCTAATAAAAACATTTTTAATAATACTCAAGGCTAAACATTTATTTAATTAATTTTTATTATAAATATATTTTACTTTTATTTTAAACAATAAAATATTTATTTATTTATTTTTCTTTCTTATGTACAATTACTAGTATTAACCATTTACAAATTTTTATTTTAGTTTATTAGAACTTTTTTAATAATATATTGGTAAATTACGTACAAGCAAATAATATATGTAAAATTATATGGTGATAAAAAATTAGATGGTTTCGTTTACCTAGTCTCACTTCGAATAGGTTTCTTGCCATATTGCTGGATTTTCAATGTAAAACAATAATAAATTACTAGTCCGTCTTTCGAGCTGAGCGAAACAAGACGAAACATAAAATGCATTATAAGATTGTTATTACAAATTATAGTGTATATAATTTAATGTAGTGGACTCTGGATACACGTTGAAATAGTATTTCCTATGTTATTAAAGTGATGCAAACAAACTACTGCTTCCGGTGAGCTGAAACTTAATTTTAGTTCCACGCAGTTGGTTGATAACTACAAAAGTTTGACATTGCTATTGTAAATATATAGTTTGCCATTGAAATCAATTGTTCAGGTGTATGATTTATATTCATAACGAGTTACTGTTAATTTATAATATAATATTATCAGCGTTTCGGGGTCGTTGGCGTTTGCGCGTTACATAATTTTGTTATAACCGTGCATACGATTAATATTTTATCATACTTCTCATCGTTGATTATATTATCATTATTTGAACGAAAGTTGATTGAAAATTTATAAATTGAGATACTTTTTGAAGCTACAATAACAATAATTATCGCTTGTTAATACAAAATATTTTGGTGTTCCAATCATTATTTAAATTGGTTTAAAAAATAATTACTGTTCTTAACTTTTAAACTTACATATAATTCAATCTACCCTTTTCTATTTGAGATGTTTTCTGCAACACTAAATTTATTTAATATAACCATCGATAATGTTAAAGATAAATATTTCACTTTGTTTCTTTGTTGAAAAATAACGACAGTCCAAGGATTCCCCGGAAGTACTTTCCGAAACCTATTTAGTGTTTGTGTAACGATTTAAATTTTTTCTTCAATTTTATGTGGCTCAACTCCTTAGTTAGTCCTTAGTTATCGCATTTATAATAAAGATTACAATAATAGTAATAATATAATATTTATAATAACATTTAAATGTAGATACATATTACTAATACAATTATCAACTAATATGAGAAACAAAAAAAATTACAATTGTGATAAAATAATAAGATTTAGACATAAATTAATAACTGAAGCGTATTATAGAGACAAAGTTATATTTCTAAATCGATGATAAGAGATATCTAAAAGAATCAACATTCATGCAAACAGAGTTTGCTTAAGATAAACCTCTAGGAAAAAAGTTTCAGTTCCTCAACTAATTTTATATTTAAGTAGGTTTAAATATTATTTAATTAGGTTTTAAATAATGATTATTATCTAGTAAAATAAAATGGAAATTGGAGCATGCAACCTAACTTAAATAATTCTGAACAACCAATATTATGATTAATAAGATCACAAATAAATAATGTCACCTAATTTATGCTTGATTACACAAGTATTGAGGGCAATTAAATCTTGAAATTTAAGTATACGTATCTTTATAAATGGGAAGATTAAATTTTATACCTATTGATTTTAAAAATTTATATTGAACATATTCAAATTTCAAAATATGAACGGTATAATTTCAGATCAAATTTGTGATTCAAACTGTATGTTAGGTTTAACCAAAGAACAATAAAATGATTTTAAATAATTTTTATTTTTAATAAAATATAGTGCTTCAATTTAAAAAAATCCAAGAATTTTGAAAGCTTTCTTGATAATTTAATTAAAATTAAACGTAAAATCAATTAACTGAAAAAAATACCTAAGTCGCTCACTAGTTATGGGACTAGTATTTTAAACAAGAGATTGCATTGCATCTATTCATATTTTAAAGCAAAAAATTAATGTACTTAAATTAAACTATATATTTAAGTTATTTTACAGCAATCTACAATCCTCAAGTAAACGAATAACATTACCTATACGTTATACATTTTTGTACTCTCAGCAATTAATAGAACCTTGATACAATTATCAAAAATTAAATGCAAATAATTAATAAAAATAAGGAATAATAACGGATTAGAACGTTATGGTGCATTTGAGTACGCAATAAAATCTTTAGATTATGTTTTAGTAATTTAATTCAATTAACAGTAGTTTATGATTAATTTTACCAAACGCTATTTTTGAAATTCATGTACATACAATCGATTTTTTGGCCCTCATTAATACCATTTAAAATATCAATTTTAATTATTAGATTAATAGTAACTATAAAATGATTAGAACAAAACCCATATTGACAATTTGGTAATCAATTATTCATTAATGCTGCTAATTCTGTCAATTTAACATTCATTAAAGCCTTAATCATTCTAGGTATAATTGACATTTTTGAGACAGGTTTATATAGGTAGTTAATAACATTAGAAATATTACCAGGTTTAGGTAGCAAAATTATAAAAGACCTTTTTCAAAAAGAGGAAAAATACCCAGAACTTAATGATTTATTAACAGTGGCATACAATAATATTTTCGATGTTGGGTTATATTAAAAGTTATACATAAATACATATACATACATAATTATATATATTTATCAAAATATGTTGTTTCATGATTATTTAATTTTTTTATAGAACAATATCTAGTTTCTTAGGTTTTTTTGCCCTCTCCTCAATGATCTCTTCAGGAGTTTTTTTGAAAGATTTTTATTTTTTACAATTATAATGTTATGAAAATAAATTATTTACAATTTTTAACCATTTTTATATATTTGTCTATATAAAAGTTATGATGGGGGGGGGAGGAGGGGCAGGTAAACTAAAAAGCTTAACTAAAATAAAATTACAATTTTTTTTAAAAAAAATGAGTGGATATTATTTTTAAGGCCAATACCACCACATAAATTTATTTGTATAACTAATTAAATATTATTTGACAAACTTTAAATTTTTCAGAGTATCAATTCCGTTAAGAAAATGACAAATATTAATATAATAATTACACTTAATATTATTACACTAATTATAATACAGTGAAGGTGCGTTTTGTCAATCTGATTACAATGTATCTATTCTGTAAACGTCATTTTCATTGTCCTGAATGACAGCTAAGTCTACACTCAACCGCTGTTGCTTGAACCTGTGCCTACACACTAACATAGGATCCCATTTACATAATAAACGAGTACCGGCACTCGATGCAATCCAATAATAGACCAATTACGTACGTGTTATTGAATATTGCGATTAGTTACACAACAATGAATGTGTGTTTTAACCACGCAATCATATTAGATGCAACGGTTTTGTCTTTGGTTAGAATGTTTCGGTAACAAATTATTATTGATTGGCGTAGGACGACTAGGCAAATAGGATACATGAAATGAAAACCATGTGCCGAGGCAGACTGTCTTTTCTCAAATTACTTAAATACCGTTGAAATATTATACAACTGAATTAAATACCTTCTCGAAAATATATGTTGACGTAATATATCGACATGAACTGCAGTTTGAATTCGTTCATCATCAAGTATCGTATGACTGTGCAGTAATAAACAGTAATCGATATCAATACTCATGTATAAATAAGCTAAACATATTTTTTCTTAAATAAATAATAACCTAACCTAACCTAACATAAACACAATTTTATAGCTGATGTTTTGATTAATATATTTAGTAATATTAGTTATGAATCAGAAATAACCTCTCACAAAAATTATAAAACAACTCGAATAGTTAATATAATTTATAATAACTATTTTCGTTATACATTATGCTCTTTGAGATGTCTTTGATACAGATTTTACCATTTAGCATTATATTATTCGTAATTTATACGTTATAATAACAGTAATATTTAGAGCAGTTATTTGTACGGCTTTCAAATATAAATTAAGGCATTTCTTGTAAATTACACCAAAATCACAAATATCTCGAGAGCAATGTTTTTATGGCACATTTGTTTTTTTAGGAATAAGTAATGTATAAGTGATTTTAAAGCTTTTAGATTTATCGTTTGCGTGAATATTTTTCAGGGTACTCAAATATTACTTAATTTAAAACATATAAAACTAATTTCTAAAGTTCTCAAAAAATATTAATAATGTACCTTTTATTGATTCTTTTCTCGTGTAAGTGCAAATACAACTTTTTATTTTTCTTATAAAATTTGTATTTAACTTTTTTTTTATTTTATGTAAATATAATTATAATTTGATTGTGATTACTTCTAGTTATTCAATAATATTTATGTACTAAATCAGAAGTCTATAAACCAAAGTTAATTATTAAATTTAGTATGCAGTGTGCAATTTTTCTTTAGTAACTTGTAATATTTTTTAATTAATGTTTTCTATTGTATTAAGTATTAAAGCTATTGAAATATCAGAAATACATATATATATATATATATATATATATATATATATATAATATGAGTAATGACTGTTGATTTAGGTTAAATATTTACAAGAATTATTGATGTTTTACGGTTGGGGAATTCACTTAACTACAAAATGGTAAATATGTGTACCTAGTAAATACGTATGTTGTAATATTGACATATAGAACAAATTAGGTAGAGTTATGTTTTATTCATTTACAAGGATAAAAAAAATATCATTGAAGTTTATACTTAAACAAATGTATGTATATGGTACTAAAACAATTTTAGTCTAAAAGAAATTAGTTGAATAATGAAAAGGGTATGGTTTAATTCATGTTTGTGTGTAGGATTTATACGCTATACCAAAGAAAGTGGAAATATTTGACTACAGTTAAAAGTTAAAGTAATACAACTATAATTAATATACATATATTATACATATTATTTAACATATATAGATACTTTTTAGTACTAGGACAAATCGAGAACAGAATATTTCGATTTACTTTATGACCCACCGCCTTGTGTTTAAGAAATAAATCATACGAAAGAATTCATGTTTGGTACATAAGTTTTCGGTATTTATTTACTATGCGCATCGAGGTTGGCAGATCGAGGAACTCAAAGTAATTGTACGCACTACATTTAATACTTTAAAGTGATGTAGAAGAATTGTAATTTTACTGAGGACAGGCCTATTTTAATGGTTCTGAAGGATATAGCATACATAAAGAAGTGAAATAATAAATTGAGTGGAATATTATGATAATAAGTATTTATTTAAGATGTTGGAATGGTAATGATTATTTTCCAGTAAATTAAGAGTAGGAGAGGGGAAGGTAGATTCTTAGAAACTCAAAAACAAGTCTTTGAGATTTGGACTATATAACAAGTAACCAGATGAGATTCATGAAATTGTACCTTCGTTATATGAGTATGGGTTTATATTATGAATCGTAACGAATATTTTTTTTTCTTTTATAAATTCATTATTTAGAAAAAAGACAACCTGTAAGTATAAACAATGACAATTCGTGACACTTTTTTTTTTAAGTACATGCAATTAACTTGAGAAGAAGCCAACCATTAGAAGCACTCCTTTATTGATATTAATTTTTTATTCATTATATATATAAATACACTTTTTGTTTTTATTTTAAATTCTGAACGGAGTGATGGAATCTATTGATTTTACAATGATGTGTGTTTTTTTTTTGTGTCTGACGACAACTTTTTTTGCAGTAAAAATGCTTCGATTTGCTTATACAGCAACTTTTCTGAAAGGAAAGTGAATGTAGATGGTACTTAGGTTAGTCAATAATGCAACTTTTTCAATATTTTTTAAAAGCGTCGAAAAAACCGATAAAAAAACCACGAAAAAACGGGAAATTTTACGCAAAATTACGTTTTTACAAACTACATTTTATTTAAATTTTCTAACTCAAAAACGAAAATCCGGAATAACTTGAAACTTTCACCAAATCTTTATATTGGTGTTCTCTATACATGTGTTCAATTTTCAAAGTATTTTGACATATTTTGAGTTATTTATAATCAATTTAAATTTTCGATTTTTGTAACTTTTTTTTTTAAACACCTATAAAATTTAATTGGCTGGCCGAAAGCTCTCAAAAATTTAATACAAGGTTTATAATAAGCTTAAATTATTATCACTAGAAAATATCGAAGATCGATTCACTCAAATTTTTTTTATAAACTCATAAAGCTCAACTTTGTATAAAATGTGTCAAAATCACGATAATTTGCAAGTTATTTTGTAGATAAAAATTCATAAAAATATTTCTGTTTATACTTAAGGTTTAAAATTTTAACACTAGTCTGTCCATAAGCTAATCTTCAAAAATACATAAAAAAATTTCTATCGAACCAAAGGAAAAAATTTTATGACCATTTGAAATTTAAATTTTTACGAAATTGCATAAAATAGCGAATTATGGTCAAACGATTTTAAATATTTGTTATAATTCAAAAAGTATGAGTTGCAGAAACTTGAAATTTTCACCAGTTATTAAAATAAGCATTTCCTTTATGTCATATTTTTTTCAAAATATTATATTGATTTTTAAGCTACTTATAGGTATTTCAATAATTCGAATTTTTTACATTTTTTTTTATAATCGGTGATAAAAAATAGTTGACTTTTACAAAATTTTTGAAAATTTAATAGAATATTCCGCAAAAGTAATTTTTATTGTCATTCGAAAATCATCAAAATCCATAGGCAAAATTTTTTTTTTATAAGCGTTTGAACAGCGAATATTGACATAAAATTACATGTAAAATATAATATAATATACAAAATTCTAGACTGAGAAATCATATCGTTTTTTTTTAAAATGCTCTAACTCAAAAACGAAAAACCACAAAAACTTGAAATTTTCACCAAATCTTTATATTGGTATTCTCTATACATAGTTAAGTTTCCAAAGTATTTTGACATATTTTGACTTATTTATAGACAATTTGAATTTTCGATTTTTGTAAGTTTTTTTTTTTAAAATATCTATAAAATTTTTTTAGCTGTCCAAAAACTTTTGAAAATGAATTAAAGGATTAAATATAAGTAATAAATAATAATACTCATTGTAACTAAAAAATATCGGAGATGGTTTCACTCAATTTTTTTTTATAAGCCCATAAAGTTCAAATTTATATAAAATATGTTAAAATCGCGATAATTTGCAAGTTATTTTTTAATTGAAGATTCATAAAATTTTTTCTGTTTATGCTTCAGGTTTAAAATTTTAACACTAAATTGTCCATAAGCTTACCTTCAAAGATTTATAAAAAAAATTTTACTAAACTTAAGAGGAAAAATGTTATGACTGTTTTAAGTTTAAATTTTTACGAAATTGCATTATAATTCAATTTAAATATAAAATACTATATTTTTATTTACACATTTTAGAAAAACATATTAAATCCGTTCAGAATCGTTTATCGTATACATTGATATCTATCATTGCATTTAAATTTAACAAATCCATTGTAATAATGACCTATCCTATAAAAGAGTTACACTCCACCCCCAACTGTACAGCAAAGCGAGGCCCACCCGTTCTTTTTTTTTGTTTGTTCTTCTTTTTACTGTTGGATTAAGTCTATCTCTATCAAGTTCTGGTCAGTGAGAAATGATTTTTGTTATGGTATTAATTAATAAAACCATTGAATATACAGTTTTGGAATAATTTTAATATCCTATATGAAAGAAACTAAGATAGCTAAGATTAGAATTTTTGGCATTATTCAGTAATTTAAGGTGCCTATGAATAATTTTCTATTGATTAAGAGAAAAATCGTGCATAACGTTTTATCTTAAAATTTATCGTATAAATGACAGTAACAAATGCAGTTCTTATAAATTGAAATCAGTCTTTCTACTTCAAACTCAGACGTCAATCATATTATTTTTATAACTCGTAAATCTTCATATTATTTAAAATATTGTAATTTTAAAAGATTTACATACTAGAAGAAATCTAAAAGAGTTTAATTCAGTATTAGTACATATATTAAGTTGGAGTAAATCACTCTCGTGATTTTTAAAAAATATCTATTACGTTTTTTAAAATACTATCATTTGTACTTATTCATTTTGAATACTTTTTAACCGTTTATAAATTAATTTATAAGTTTGGCAATGAACACAATGGTTATAAAATATAAGAGTATTAGATTGTATAATGTAAGAGTCGACGAAAGGAGTTATGGTACATAATTGCAGTTGTTGACTAATTGACTATGTATAATGATACGTGCAGGATTCAATCCCGTTAAGTTGGGCTTTTCTCATTATACGTATTATTGTTTGATTCACGTGCTATCATTTGTATCAGTAGAAAATGTGTCTTTGTCATCTCGTCAGCAGTGTAATTAGTATGATATGTACGATATTATTATTATGTATGATATGTATGATATTATAATTATGATTTGTATTTTGTTCTTTTGTATAATAAAATTTTTTTTTTTCTTAAAATTTCTGTACACTTGTTTTAAACTGTAATAACTTACGTCCGTGTATTGAATAAATAAATAATTTTCAAAATATAATGTATAATTAAAAATGTCACTGGATCCCTTAAAGACAATGTACATGCAGGTGTAAAGTAAAATTTTCATATTACTTGATTAACTAAAGGCAAGCTTTCATTCATGTTTCATTTTTGGATGCAACAAAATAACAACACCGACAAAAATCATTTCTAGTACTATTAAAACTACATCAATGACAAAACTATCTGTAGGCTTCCAAATTTTTTTTTGCAATCAAAAAAGTACTTGAATAGTAAACATAAATAATATAGCTATTGCTATATGATAAGAATAATAAATTATACACTGTAATTATTATGACGAATGACTGTATTTTGGACCATGCATTGATTCTGAGTGGAAAATTTTCGAATTTTTAAACATTAATAAAGTATAAAATAATGAATATGCCTCAGACGGCTACCATAAATAAGTATTATGCAAATATGAGTACAAATAAAATATCTCTTAGTGAATACTTAAAAAAATGACTTTCATAACATATGATTTCATCAACTGGCGAAGTTTATCCCACACGATCGTACTGGGGATGTAATAATACAATATTTTGATGATCATTATAAAATATTTTAAAATTCTTCGTAAATATTTTTTAAATATACTATGGTGTGTGGGGTCCTATTTTAAAAGAAGCTAGTATGGAATTTGTTATTTCCTTTTTTATTCGTTCAAATGAACTGTAGTTGTGACTAGCCACAAGCAATAAAGCTATCATTATTGCTATTGTATATTCTATAAAATCTACCTTGTTAATTTTTTAAACATTTTAGTGTCATTTCTTTAAAATACGTATACCTTATATTTATGGACACCAAGGTTTGGAATTATTTTCCAACAATATCTATTAACACAAAATATAGATATTCATAGAATTATTACATTCCACTCCTGTTCAACCTTTATTTCTAAAGAAGATGTTTTACCAAATCCTACACCATAATATCTCTGGTCTCTATGTTGCAAGCTTAATGCAATGAATGCTTGGTGTCTCCGAAACTGCATTTAGGAATGTGCTTTAAATAATTGCTAATTTTTAAAATGCCCATTATGGAACAATGTCACTTTGTTCAATAGTAGAGTGCTTACTCTTGAAATGTACCTACATGCCAGTTAGGTAATACTTATTTAAGTAATTAATAATTATTTACAAAGTAATAATTTTTATTTATAAATGATAATATTATAAGTTAAATTGTTCATTTGTCTCCATTATCGCACAGACCACATTACGTTTACCTACGCAAGTATACCCAATGTTCAAGTGTCCAAAATTAGTGTGCTATATTATCTAGTTGGCTATTTATGCAAAATTTAGGAGTGGGAGCTTAACCACTAGTCAATACAATGTTCTTATAAAATTTAAAAAATTTATAGAATTCTCTTTAAGAGGGCTAGTTACAATTTAACACCTAAAATATTAATTTTGGCTCTCAAAATTGTGCCTATTGATGTTATAATTTTACTACCTAACCAAAAAAATTTACATTTACATTATATTTTATGTTATAACTTATTACCAAAGTACTTGGTAGTTCAGTGTTAAGCCACACTGAAATATAAGTATATTTTGTTGTAATAAACATTATGCTATATTTTTTTTTAATTCCGTCGTTATCACGTACTTACTACCTCTATAATTATCTTGCAAACTTTTGAGTTATACTTTTAGCAATAATAGGAACACGTTGCCTAAAAATTTGTTTAATTATAATCTCAAATTGACAAACAAACGTTTTTTTTTTTTTTTACTTGGAGTGCGCTCGTATAATATATACCTGCTTTTACGTATCAGAGCAAACAGGTTCGCTATTTTTTTAATTTTAATTTCTTGTTGTTACATTATTTTATGTTTACAATCTGTTGCATAATTTGAACAATAAGTGAATTGAAAGGCATATTTATTTATTTTCACGGAAATGACGGACTAAAGATACCTTCCACGTGCGTTACCTGTAGCATCTGTTGTTTCTGCGTCCGAGTGATTTTGAGTTTCAGGAATTTGCGTCATTATATGTGATATTGGCTGGTTTATGGGGTACCTTTGATTATTGGTTAATAATTGTGACTGTTGCAAATTATTATTATTTCTGTAGTTGTATGTTTGGTGGCTCTGTTGTTGAAGTTCCCTTGTGTATAACATATTCTTTGTAACTCGCGGGATTTTCGTCGTTACAGTAACAGAGAACATATTTTGCCGACAAGTCAGGCAATTTGGTTCAAATTGCGGTAGAATGTGTCCCGCCCCAATTAACACAATGAAGAGAATATGAGTAGTGGAGTAGTAGTTTCTTTATACGTGGCCGTAATTCTGGTAGCTTAGACATTGACGAATTGACGAGTTTATGAAACTCTTCTACTTTTATTTTTGTGTTTAATAAAAAATTGTATTATGAACTGTTTATTTTATTATTATGTCGGTCTTTTTTTTTTGAGTGGTTGAATGTTCAAGTTCTTTTTGATTAGTGATTTTGTTATCAATCGATGATACGTATTCAGATAACATAGAAAATTGGTTTAGCTAGGAAAAATATTTCTATTTTTTTTCTTGATATATAATCGGACTACCTGCAAACAGAGATGACTATGTTTAGAAGATTTTTATTGTTTCCATCCAAGATTTGGTAACACTGGATCCAATATTTACTGTTTGATTATTAACTATATTAATAGCAGGTTATATTGTTTTTGATTGTTTGTTTGTACACTGATTAAGTTGCATGGTGTGGTTATCTATTATACATTCCAAAGGTCACTCTTTGGACAGTGTCTGAGAATAGTGAATATGTATAGATATAAATATTAAATAATAATCGTCCAAACGATATGAAGACCGAAGACGGTGTTGACCGGTTGTGGACGGATCGAAAAATTTATAATTTGCGTTATTGTTGCGATGTATTCAGTCCGGTCGTTAAAAATCATGGACCGTCAATTGGGTTAGTTAAAAAATATGGACTGCTCAATCGAGTATCACCGATGTTTTTATCGTAATTAATTAATTAAATATTTTAAAACTTTTTTAATTTATCCATGATTGATGGCACTAAAGTGGTTTGAAAATATATGAGTTTGAAATTTGCTGTAATTTTACATTAAATTCGAAAAAAATTAGATCGTAATCTAATAAGATTAAAGAATAATGTAAAAACATAGCTCAGAAACAATAATGACGTACGTGCACATGATTGATCATGTTGGACTGAAACGTTATTTAATAAAAAAATTTTATTATAATATGTTGACAGGGAACATAAATGCCTATTTAATGTACAATTGGGTCTATTGAGGGTTATACAAATTAATAATTCTGTCCGATATTCAATTATTGTGTACTCCACGAATCTATACATATTATTATTTTAGAGACGCTAATGCTTTTTTGATTGAGCTCGTTATGAAAAAAATATTATGATGCCTTAAAATATCGTTCGCAGTTGTGCATTGTCTCCAGATACAAATGTAATCTACATAATAATATCATAATACTAAATATATATATATATATATATATATATTACTAGCTTGAATTATAATAAATTGAGTTGCCGTTCTAATAGTATAGTAATAGCAGCATTACGACTTATCGGTATATTTTGTTATATATATATATATGTGTTATATATTTTTCACATTGAAATCTCTTCTCGAGGAAAATCATATTCCTAGAAAACATCCTCTTATAACAGTGGAGTTGTATAATCGTAACAATGCTACATATTATTTTCTTAGCGTTTGAGTCAACAAACAAGAAATGTGATTTTCTATTATATTCTCTACGTTGTAATATTTTAATAAGGTTTTTAAATTATTCTATTTGTCATGACGTATTGTATACTCATAAGTCATTAACGTATACTTTATTTTATTATTATACATTGTATAATTAAATACATTTCACTGTACTTGAGTCCACATGGCACGTGAGCGTTAGTTTTAATAAATGAATAAAATAAATAAAAAAATGCTACTTGTCAAAAAGCTAACAATGATCCTACGGAAATAGTTCAGTACTTTAAATCGACCAGTAGAAGACTTATTAGACATTTAAAAGACAATTACCTTTATAATATTTTTTACAGTTATTTCTGCATATTGTTTAAGATTTAATAATATGCGAACTTAGAATATTATAATTTATGAAGTATATATTATTATTTATAATACACAAAATTACGTATGATACATATCTATATTGTCACTATAAAATATTTTATAATTTTATAGATGTAATGACAGAATTGGCTATTATGGTGTTCTAAATACATTATATCGATGTCGTATAATTTTTATCTTACAATTAATTTTAGGTTATTTTTATGATGTTTGTTGTACAACCATATTATGAATTTTTTCACTTGAGATTAAGCCATCATAGCCTATCCGTATAGTTTTACAATTGGTATACATATTTCCGAGTATCCATTTTATACAGCAAATATCATGCAATCATGTTGAGATTAATAAAATGATCATTGTTATTTTCCACAATATTGCATACAACTATATTAAAATAGTTATATTTCTGGTGGTGATTAACTCTTTTAAATCTTACAACTTATTGTTACGATTGTAACGCTGTGAACTTCTTAGGAGGAAAAGTTTGTGATATCCTTCTCAACTACTATATACATAGAGGGTAACCTATATTATGAATAAGTATTTAATCATTTAACTACTTTCTAGTGAATATTAATATTACGTACTATTTTAACCGAATTTCCATTAGGTAGATGTATATGATTAGATGGTCAAGTTAGGATAGCTCTACTCTGAAAGGAAATGAATTATTATAAGAACAATTTGAAAAATCAAAAACTCGAATTATCCAGATTGATTATTATCAAAATACATTTGGAAGAACCTTAAATGTTATTCGAGTTGTCGAGGTTTCGGTTATCGCAACTGTATTATAAACATTGATTAATGACTTCGTGGACGTCTCTCGAAACGTGCGTTTTCATTATGTGAGTGATTGATCTACTGATTTAGGAAAAATACTTTTTAAGTAAAAACTAACCGTGGTTAGAGGTTGTATTATTTTATTTTTATTTTTTTTAACAGTAGTAGGTACTATATGTGCCAGCATGTACTGTGCATACATTGTTCTATACAACTACCTACGCGCACTAGGAGGTTTGGAGGTTCGGTGGTTTGTCGACCGAGTGCTAAGTACCGACATTTTGTAAAATAGCGCTGAAGATAAAACAGAATACGACCTGAAAAACACCGGGGTCGGATATTTAACGTTTGAAATTTATGTATTTATCATCGGGGAATATGGCACCAACACATATTTTTATTTTATACAGCCATATATAATGACATATATATACATACATTTCGCGTAATCGTACATAGTAGATATAACAATATATTATAAATGTTAACCTAACGTCTCTCATACAAGACATTATATTTAATTCCCAGAAGAAAAAGTTCTCTACATTGGCATTGAAAACAAAGTGCACGTGCATTCTTCATTTGAAACCCTGAGTAGTATTGAATAGTGTGTGAATAATCGTTATTAATGACGCGTATAATACAGTGATATGAGTTTTACTGTTTTAGTTATCATTAATGATTTTATTTAATAGGTATTATTCTTTACTATAATGGTTTGTTTTTGTATTTTTATTATTATAACATATAAGCATAAAGGATAAGAAAAAATCACGAAACATATAAAAATAAAAATATGAAAACCCATAGTGAATAAATAAATAAGCATCTATAAACAATTGAACGGCTGGTTTAATGTATATTATTTGTTTTTAAATTTAAACATAAACACATTACTATTATAGTACTACTTGTTTATTCCTTTTTTCAAAGTTTAATCAACTTAAATGCATTTTTTTTGTATGCGATTTTAGAATGCAACTAAGAAAGAATAACTAAAATAAGTATCTAAATAATATAGGTAGGAGGGTTGTCAGATATAATTTGCCCTTCATATATTTTAATATTTCGGTGCCTCTGTTAAATTACATAAGATGGATACGAATTTCGGTGTTTTGCGTAATATGTGATCACAAAATTATACATGTATGAATATTATTTATTTTGTTTATCGAATAAACGAAAGGAAAAAGAGCTATCAAGACCTAAAATATTAATTTTATATTATGTCCGTACTCCATTATTTCCGATTTTATGTACTATTTACTTACTTATTGTTCATAAACTGACAGTTGGAAAATCGCTCCGACTAATGGGTTGTAACGGTAATTAATGCATGGGAAAATAATATTTTTAGACAAATGTCACCATCGTGTTTAAAATAATTTTCAATTCTACAACTTTAACAGCAATTAGGTGAAAAAAATAAAGCTTATGTATTGGAACATTTAGAATACTAAATATAATAAACTCGATTGATAATCAGACTCGGAGTATGAGCATATAATTTTTTCAATGGTGCGGTACTATGAAGGATATTAAACTTTTTCATCCCATCATTTTATTTGTTCACTGATTTTCATTCGATGACATTGAACTACTATTGAATTGCTTTGATTTTCGAACAATTTTTATATCGTGGATTAGAAAAATAAAATATTTTTCTATGAAGAGGTTAGAAAAAAAACAAAAAAAAAAAAATAAAAGTTAATATCGATTTAATTCATATAGCTCCGGGTTAAATGCGATGATATTATTATATGTGACTACGTAGAAAGTGATAAGTTCCATGAACGGGCAATCATCCATAGTATCCGTATACTAAATTATGACCATTGTTCAGATTTATAAATCCAATAACGTACCGAAGCCACAGAAATTTATAGAATATTAAATTTTTATAAGTTATATCATTATTTAACTTTAAATACTAAAATATACTTCCTTAGAATCGTCCGGACTTACCGTGGTTTTAGCAAATGCGGCGCCAAAAATAAAATGTTTGGATAACATACATACGGACAAAGTATACTTTGGGTACGTTCACATGTTGAAATTTTTTGTTTTTACACGGATTTTGTAGTCGTAAACGAAATTTTGAAGATTCAGGTGGTTATGGGTGATTTTTTTTATTGTTAAGTATTATACTTACAGAAGATATTTATATACTGTTTTGTTAATTGAAATTTAAATATTTATAATGTTTAGAATGATTTTCAGATAAAGTTGTAAATTCAAATATAAAACATAAAATAAAAATATGAAATAAAATAGCAGTTGGTTTAAGTGCAAAGCAAAAAAATGTAATATGTTTTACTTATCTTACATTTATACTTGTGAGCTTATTCAATAAAAAAAGTGGAAATGCAGTACAAATATGGAAGTTTTTAATTTTACACTTACGACTAGAGAAAGGATAGATATTTTTATATTGTTATTATTATTTATATAATATAACATAAAATAAATACTTAACTATTAGTTTTACACTGATGTGTATTTCACTTCCGTTTATTTTATTTTTTACTGAAAACTCTTTAGGACAGTAAAAAAAGTTTCATGCAATACCTCTATTTATATTAAAAATGAAAAAATAATTGTAGACTTAACATAAGTTATTGAATTTCCAAGTAGTTTTTGTAAAAAAAAATGTTATTTAAAAATGTTCCCATTAACATATTTTCGTAACTAGAAACACCATTCTGGAATCAACTTAATTTAACTAGGTACTCAGAATGTATTCATAAATTTCTAATAAAACCCGCCGTTTGTAATAAATTAATAAACATGACATAGCATAAACGTGAGAAAATCAAAACGAGATTTTAATTAATTACTCGTAATTGAGTCTAATATATTATAATTATTATAATTTTTATAATATTCTCAATTACGAGTAATTCATTAAAACCTCGTTTTGATTTTCTCACGTTTATGCTATGTCTTTTTAATTATTAAAAACTAATGTATATAGTGATTTTGATATTTTATTTTATTTAGAGTTTGCCAATCATTTATGAGGGTAGAGTATTTAATTTTAATCATCAAACTTTGAAGTCAAAATGCTGTTTTTAATTGGTTCGAGTTTTTCTATAACATTTAAAATACCTTAAGACTAGTTATGCGTTTTTATTGCTCAAATCAGACGCGTTCTCATCGTCTCAAAGAATGCCATCCACAAATTAAGATAATACTATACAGTATACAGTGTACAGTAAACTACTTATAATATTAATTATACACTTATAAGTATGTGTAATTAAAATATTGTTTTCTCCGATGGAGTATAAAAATATGTTGACGACGACGATGGCACGGCAATAATAATATTCCGATATACGTATGGCGATCGTTTGTATTCTTTTCTACATTTGACCACACGAGGACCTGTGGCCAACAATGAGTACAAATGACGAATGATTTATGGCGGGATACATCTGAACGGCCGGGTTTTAATTGATTTTTGACGTAACTTTCGCGGGCCTAGAGCCACCGGGCCTTGTCGACCGATGTGACGGCAGGACATTTGCCCGGTGACCACATCAATCAGCGTAACGTAGCCGACCGTAAGGACATTCAATTTATTTCACGGTTATCCCCCGTGACAAGAGACGTACCCTATCATCTGCGGCCCCGAAGACGTGATAAAGTCGTCCGAATCATAGACGCGGTTGACAAGTGTTAATTATCCCAAGGGATTCGAGCGCGAGCCGACCATCGAGATCGGAACAGCACCGCGGATGGCGCTCCAGTTTCGGTAAGATCGAAGCCGCTCAGAGAACGGCGCACGTGTATCCGATATTACAACCATGCGCACGACGCGTGATCATCGTGCAGAGTACTTTAGAAAATTATTCTAACGGTTCACTGGACTTTTCGCATTATAGTTTGCATAAAATCGGTGTCCGCTTATCGCTACAGAGCATCAGATGCTAGATTATAGCAAAAATTACGTATAACTGCAGAACTGTATCGAAGTTACAGTTAAATTATCTTTGCATCGTATGTAGCAGTTGCAGTTCGGTGAACACGTGAAGTGGATACCAATCGTATACATATCTAAATGTAATGACCAAATGATTGATATATAATAAATTAATAGCATATTATCGTTATCTTACAAGTCTTAAAAATATTTCTTTGAGCTTATAGTTATCCGGGATATGTCCATAAACTTAGAGTCAGTTCTACATATATTTATCTACTAGGTACGAATAATTTATTTTTCAGTTTATTAAAGATCAATGTTGTATTTATCATTATATGCTAAGACTAAGACGTTATAAAATGTATTCAGATCCACAAGTATCTTTTGGTACTGGAGTATCTATTGATATGTGTTGATAATTTGACATTTTCTGTGACTGCTGTATAGGTACTTGTTTATTATTATAATGTTATTAATTTATTACAATTATCAGATCTTAAAAATATTTTGAAAATCGTTCCATTAATGTTTTAAGAACATTTTAAAAGCGTAAAACAATAGTTAACCAATCATATATTGAGATATTATCACCATAATCTATTCGAATAAGTCGTATGAATGTTTTGTATCGATTTATGGAAAGGATCAAAACCTTGTAAACATTTGAATATCATCCACCCAGAACCAAAAAAAAAAAGACATTATACCTACTACGCGTAGTATAATTGTTAAGAGTAAACTATAAATGTAGGTCATGCATGATAATGGAAAATTCTTGTTACCCCTGTAGATTTTATTGTTTGAGACAGAGGGACCAAAGGTAATGTTTCCCGTTCGAAACATACCTCAGTAGTATATCTATATTGATGATCCTGAATTCCTAGTAAATGCAGTCTACGAAACCGTTTTCTTGAACTACAAACTACAATAATTCACTTTGTTTGGGATTGCTTTGTTTCATATCAAGTAAAGATAAGTCATTACTTTATTTTCTATTAATAATGGTAATCATACGTGCATATATGAAAATTGATTGTAATTTTTATCATTATAACATGTTTAATATACCTGTAGGCTATAATAAATTTAAATAAATTCGAAAGTATTTCTTATGTCACAATTTGAGTTTTTCCACTTGCACTTACGCACTTACAAGATCAGTCATAAATTACTGAAGTACGTAGATGTCTGATATTTTATTAACAATTAAGAGATTCCTTTTATCGTCTATGCGAATAAAAAATACGGTTGTAAGGTTATTATTATAAAGGGTTTAATCCATTTCACTCTAACCATTGAGCAGGGTCATTACAATTTTTTTTAAATTTAACATGCGTTGCATCATATAGATAATAATAATTGATTGAACAATTTAAAGATAAGAAATGTTAGTTACATACTTACAGATTTAAAAACTGAAATATGATTTAAGCGTCAGTGAAGTGGCTGTCTGTAAACTGGATATCAGTAAACTAGGAAATATACGTTGTTCGCAAATATCGGTATGGTTTTAAATTCGAAAACCAACCGACTGTACTTGGTTGTCTGCTCATGTATTATTTGCAGTGAATTATTGGCTGAGGGCACAACCAAAGATTAGGTTATAAAGAAAATGATAATGACAAATATAGTGTATAATACTATTGTATTTTACACATAAAGGGCATAGGTAATTTGAGATTAATATCTACGTTGTTATTTACATCGGGTTATTATGGTAAGTCATTCTGTATATATGTATACAGGCGTGGTGCTTTAATTATTTGCCATCAATTAAACGCTTATATCACATATATATGTACATAAACCGTTAGCCATGCTTATAATAAATATAATTTACCTAATTCGGATGCAGTGATCCTATAAATATGAAATATGATAATTTATTCAAGTGAGTCGATAACTTATTAGTTGTTATGCTCAGGGAATAAGAAAAATGAATGTAATGCTGACATATGCTGATAAAGTAATATTCTATGACAAACGATAGTCAATCAAATATAATAACGTTCATTTGAAAAACTCAAAAAAGGTCAGTTTCATCAAAGTTTAATGTAGGTACAAGTAATACTGGAAAAATAAAATAATGATAATAACGAATTTAACTACAACCTTCAAAGTTTTTCAACAAAAAATCCATTGCGTGTAAAAAATTAAAAATATTACCGACTTTATATAGTTATTATGAATATTTAAACGTCTTCGTTGTAAAATTAAATTATAACGTCTTACGTGAAGCTTTATGATGTGCTTACCCTCTGTACTATATTTACTAATATTCAAAAGTATTTTTTAGTGTTTTTTTTTTGAATATTTTTTTTTTTTAAACAAATTAAAAATTCGATGAAAGTAATATATTCAATAATTATTGCTGTATGATTATTTTATTGTACCAATAATTATATAATATTATTATAATTATATATATATATATATATATATATATATATTAGAAGCGGAATAATTATTCACATAATATGTCTATTGTCTGTTGTAAAATATATATACCACTATAATAATTTTGTCAAATAAGCTAATATTATATATAAAAGAAACATTTGTAAATATATAAAAGTATTATATAACATATCTAACGTAAGCATATTAATTTTCTG
>JAIPRK010001554.1:0-56897 GCA_025469195.1 Chaitophorus viminalis
CCAGGGCTTTTCTACCTCGAGATTTGTAAATAAAAAGAAGCCAAATTCCGTAAATTTACCAGGGCTTTTCTACCTCGAAAAACAAAACTGAAAAAACCATGGTCAGAACATACAAATTACTACTACTCGTTTAGTTGGTAAATTACTCGCTACTTAACTACTATCACCTAGTGTGAACTAGGTTTTAAATGAACAATGCATTGAAAATCTATAGGCGGTAAACGTTTGCACTAGGTATGTGAACTGCGTAAAAAATGACTAGGTACATTTTTTTTTTCGATGAGCGTATACATCGAAAATATTTGTATAAATGAATTATCGTCGGATTGGAGGCTGTGTTCTACTGGAAATCGTACAAAGTTTCCCTTGATTAATGGAAAACTGAATAAAAGACTCAAAAATATGAATTTAAATTACATTGATTTTAGATTATACCTACATGTCAAAAAATATTCGAAACAATAAAGAAATTATTCGATAAAATACGAAATGAAATAAAAATCAATCATCTGTACAACCGGGAAAGCGTATAGTCGATTTAAAGATACGAACAAAAAAAAAAGTTGCATAATTCATTGAGATTCTCCAGTTTTTGCATTAAAAATCCAACTACGCTATTCGTTATTGTCATCGCATGTTTTTCGACGTGAACGCTTCAATGTTATTATTATTATTCATTTCATCGTAAGAGTACGCTCGTCGCTCGGCCGTTCATGTATAGATATTCTTTATAATTGAATAAAATAATCGTCTTATATTCTGAATACCGTGATTTACGGTTGCGTAAAGTTATCGTAATAAATTTAGCAGCTTTACAGGCTTTTTTTTTTTACCGAATAAATCAAACGATTTATTTTCGATACTTATCTGCTATAAGGTGACTGAAGGTAACTCTATACACAAGTTACTTGAGACCCGTGTTGACATATGGATGTGAGACATGGGCTACTACGAAAGGTGATTACACTAAGTTAGGTACAACAGAAAGAAAAGTGCTCAGAAAAATATTTGGCCCAGTTTATAATATAGAAACGAGAACATACGAAAGAAGACATAACAATGACCTACAGAATTTTTATGGAAGACTAAATATATTATCGTATAGCAGAAGCAAAAGGATAGAATGGGCTGGACATGTTTGGAGGGCAGAGGGGAAAACTATAAAACGAGTTACAGAAGGAAGAATTGTGGGGAAAAGACCTGAAGGAAGACCCCGAACAAGATGGAAGGATGTAATAGTAAAAATTCTAAAAATGATCCATGATAACGTAAAAATGGAAGATGCGAATGATATGGCCCGATGGAGTGAAATAATGGTGGCAGCGATGGACCTACATGGTCCGCTAAGGTGTTAAGAAGAAGACTTATCTGCTATAATATGTTATTACGATTTTTTTCATCAATTTATTATCTATACATCCATAGTTGGCAGTATAAAACGGGATACACTGCAATTGCACACATATACTTACTATAGTTCCATCTACATTCATGTAGTTTGTTTTAGTTTTTGGATATCGTTTACATCCGCCCATTTAACAATACAGTGGATTCCGCTTAATGTGGGCACGTTGGAACCAGCTCTGTTTGCCCACATTAAGCGGTTCCCCATAAAAACCGAAATTAATTATATAAAAAAAAAAAAAAAAAATTATAATACAAAAAAGTTTTTATTTTTATTATCATTAAAAGTGAAATAATTACTATATAAATTAAATTAAATATAATATACAATAAATAAAATTAATATTTGGATGTTGAAGGTATACAAAATGTTGCAATTGTTCGTTGTCTAAGCTGTTTAATTGAAGTTTTCGCGTCAAATGACTTCTTCTTTGAGCAGTTTCGCCACCGTTGATTTTGGAATGCATAATTTTTCAGCGATTTTACGTTGTGAAGTCCCTAGAGGTAGCGATTTCACTTTGTCTAAAATCGCGATTTTTTCCTTTAGGGAGAGATCTTTTCGAGACATATTGTACGTATTGTCACGTTGAAATTCACATGAAAACTGAAATTTTGACGCGTTACAGAACGCTTTATTTTTATCGCATCTAATAACATTTACACACATGTAAATGGTTTAAATGGCATAATGATTTTTATTACTTTCGATAAACACTATCTCATAGATATGACGAAATCCGATTAAATTAGTCGTTTTTAAATACATATGTGTGTATTCTAACATTTCTAATGCTACGATAAAATAAAATTGCCCACATAAACCGAATCGAGTGCCCATATTACGCGGTTAGATTTAACATTGTTAATATACATTTGTATTGGGACCAGACCTGTTTGCCCACAATAAGCGGATTCCACTGTATAAACATGCAGTCGGTGCAGCGTACGATATTATAATGTATGCATCACATGTTATATGAATATAGGCACTAGGTTTAGTAAAATATTAAAAAAATTTTAACAAGAAAACAGTTCAATATTATAACTATAAAAATAAAATCTTTATGCAATATACTTATATACATACATATAATATCATATAATATTACGTACCTACGTCATGCGGTTATATCAATATATTATATTACTGTTAAGTGACTGTAGAGGATTTAATTTCAATCCGAACGTATTGTGTTTTTTTTTTTTTATTTAATAATAATAATATTATTAGTGTTTTCCTATATATTGATATTTTTTTTTTCCTCCATTGACGGAATTTCAAGGCGGTAGGTACGGTTATATCGCTATATAATATTGTGCACAGGATTGCAGTTTTTGTATGTAACATAGTCGCGATATAACTATAACTATTACATATATCGCACACATTCCATTGTCCATTCCCAATAAAAATGGTATTTATATGGTTATCGACGACTATACATCATGTATTATTTAAATGTCAAGCAGAATAAATATACTTTTAGTAATTGCGTGAATGTAGTAGATACCGCTGCTATCTTACCTGTATACAATATACATGCGGTTTACGTGTAGTGTCATATAAACTGCCCCAGGTGTTTAAGTGCTATAATATTAAAAAAAAAAGAAAATAATCAATATAGTACAGTAATAGTACGTACATATATATGCTGACGAAATGGGCTTTATGGTTTTTCTAAATATTTTGAAAATGTAGGAGATGGTTTAAGTTATTGCCATTGAATCGTAGTATCGTAATTTTAAATTAGAAATAGGTAGCCAGGGAGGTATATAACATTATATAGAAAAAATAACTTTGAAAACCAATATTAAAATATAAACTTATATATATATATACACCAACAAATAACTTAGGTACAATAGTATTTCTTAAAAACATATTAATCTTTAATGTTATATTAGCTATAACACCGTTATTAATACTTGCACATTTAATGTATTAATAATTTGTCCAGTCATGATGAGCTAATGCGATTGGGTGGGGTCATTTTTTGAATTTTTCAAAATTGTTTCCAACTATCGAGAAAAACTGACGAAAAATAACAAAAATACCATCAACATTTACAAAATAAAGCAATTTTCGAAAACATCGAATTTATTTATTTCGCAGTCACTCGGAAAATAATAAACGTACAGACTTGAAATTTTCATTGAATGCTACACTTGCGTTAATATTGGAAGCAGTATCACCGTTTTTTGGACTCTATAGGTGGTGTAATTAAAAGTTTTTTTTTGTTATTTTTAGATATTTGAAAAGTACATGTTACTTAGCTTTTTTTTTAAATTTTATTTGACAAACGTCGCATTGACGATAACGTGTAAATTATACGAAAATTCATATTTATTGCACTAATATCTAATACTTAATGGCTCTTAAATTGTTATAATATCGATTATCGGTATTTGATATTTAGTATTTGCGAATTTGCACATTTTTCGATATCGTATAAAAGTAAATAATCGATTATAGATTATTTTTATTATAGTTTCTGAATGGCCAGTGGTTAAAATGGTAAAATTTTTGAGAATAGACTATAATCATCAGCAATTGAGAAGCGTTCCATAAACAAAATCTAAATCAAACCATTTTTTAAGGTGGCTCAAGAGGTCTACCTAAAAAACCTCTATGATATTTTTCTTTTACATATATTTGTTCATAAAATCTTATAGGGTGTAACAACTAAAAACAAATTGCCTCCAAAGAAAAATGATCTATGTTTTAATAATTTTTAGTGGAATCCTACCATACAATAATCAAAACCTAGCCATGGTTGTTTGGCTTAATGTAGGTACCTATTATCAACAAAAATTAATTTATAATTTTAATTAACATAAATAATTGAAAAAACAAAAAATTGAGTATTTCAACGGTGGGTTAGCAAGACATTTTCTTTGATGGAACTACATATTATGCTGTATGGATTACAAATGGGTTGAATTTCTTCAGTGAAACACTATGTGACATGCAAAATGATGGTCTTGCTATCATGTAGGTACAAAAACAAATAAAGCGAATGGTTCGTAAACAAATGAACATGCTACGTACAATTGACCATGAGAAAAACATGAATTTTCTAAATTCAAACCAATAACAAACAAGATTGTCCTTGTGATTTAATACAACATACTGTAATCCACACAACCGTGATACTGTAATATCTTTCTAGATAAATATTATGTTTATTTTTATTTTTTGGATATTCTGTTGTCTGGGGCAGAGACGAATCCAACAAATCAGAGATCATCAAAATTGGTCCAGTTGTTCTTGAGTTATAAATGTTGTAACTAACCTGACTGTTTTATATAGATTTAGAATTTAATAGGGAATAAACTACAATTGTTTTCATGGACAAAACTGTATTCAGTAAAAGTATTTTACTAACTGTAATAATAAGCAATATAAAACTGTGCACATAGCAATAATATGATTTCTTACCTAAATAATTTGTTATTATTTCCCATAATTTTTAAAAACTACGTGAAAAAAATCATGTTCATTCAAAATTTATTGAAATAAAATAATATCATTTATCCAATGAGATGGCCAGATATGCTATGTTGCATGATGACTAGTTGTTTGATTATTGTCCTTCCAAAAAAACAATGCAACACTGTTACATAAATAAACCATGTATAAACCATGACTACAGTAATCAAAACATTATTTATGACATATTTAGGTATTATACCAGCTTTCCACTGTTATTTTATTTTTTGTCATTTAATGTTTTGATAATAGTATTTCCTTTTTCAAAAAATTTATCCAAGCATTACCACTTAACATAGTTTGTTAGCTGGATGAACGAATAATTAATACATTGATGTTTAGAAAGATAGATATTCTTTTTAAAATATCATTTTTTATTACATTAAATGCAATACACATCTGTTTTTTATTAGTATACACTTCTTTCCATAACAGTAGTTAACAATGTACAAACATTAATTCCAGCCTTACCATACTTTTGGTTATGAAATTTATCACAAAATAATAATAATAATAATAAAAAAAAAATACAACATTCAATAATGCAATTGAATTATGATACTGGAACACATAAAAAATTATTAGACTCCATTTTCCCTCAAAAAATTCAGCAAAAGCAAACCTAATAATCGAGCTTCTATAAATATTTTGTGGGTACTTATTTTCTGTGCTTATTATGTATTATATTTACTGTAAATTATAATATATAATAAGTTAATTGTATTAATACACAAACATCTTTTAAAACAATTATCACTTTTTTTTTATAGAAGTTAAATTTTTACATATAACAAAACGCGTCATTGAAATTAAAAAATATGAAAATTTATCATAACAATATTTGAATATATAGACGCTGATGTATTAAAATATAAACTTGATATTGATATCATGAGAGCTAAATATTACAACTTTTAATAAATATAATAAAAATAATAATAAAATAATAATAATAATAATAATAATGATAATAATAATAGTAATAATAATAATGTAAAAAAAGCAAAATAAATGTACATATTACAACAAAATAATCAAATAAAAGACAGGATAGAGTGTAGGATTTTTGCTCACGCAGAAGTACATATTATACATGTATATATAAAAACTTGTAATGTGCAGGGTTTCAATCTGTACATGAAATAATATTTTACATCATAAAACAAAATAAAAATTTTTAAAATGAAGTATAAAATTTGTTAGTAACTTCTGAGGGATTTTTTTTATTTATTGGAAAAATGTATTTATTATTATTAAAACTTTTTTATAGTTTTTTTTTAATATTGAATTTTAGGTCAGCAGATGTTAACAGCCTAATACACACATTGTTATTCACTAAAATTTTGTGTACAGAAAAAAATATTGATCTGTTGTGCTAGTTGGTAAATACATAATTGCAATAGGGTTAAAGTAAAATATGCTATAAATTATAATAAGATGATTCGTTTGACAATATTCAAATAATAATTTCAATTATGATTTTGTAACAATTATACCTTAGATTTATATTGTTTCATACTTCTAGTATTCTCACATGTTAATGCATATCTGTTGATGATTCAACAATTCGAGTATTTACTAATTCGACATTAATGCTTTCACCATTGTCAAAATCGTCAACACTGTTGAATTCAATAGGAACAGGAGCATCATAATCGTCATCATTCCTGAATTTTAAATATGTTAATAAGTCAATAATTTTTTTTACTACAAAAAAATAAAAATCTTACTCGGGTACAATGTCTGGTACTACTTGTACAGGTTCAGTTACCAGAGTTGTCAATGTATCAGTAGCATGTGGCATTTCTACTTCGTCACCATCATCAGAAGAATCTTCTATTCCCTGAGTTGTCAATGTTGTAGGGGCCAAGAAATCCTTTAAAATACATTTTTTTTTTTTATAAAATTTGATACACAATAAGAGTAAGATAGATATCATAATAATAACTATTAAAAGCAATTTAATTTAATATACAATTTAAAAATAAAAATATAATATTTTACCTCAGATGGACAAAACTCATATGCTTTTTGGAGGACTTTACGAGCACTAGTTGATCTTTCTAAAAAGAAGCTATTGGTATTTTCATTAGACTGGGGTGTCCAGCTATTATAGGTATTGTATTGGCTTCCAGTCAAGGTTTTCTAAAACAATAAAATATGTTTAATATAAAAGCTATTAAAACCCAATTAAAATGGTAATATTACTCTATTAAGTTCTTCTTGTAACCAATCAACAGCGTCCATCCATTTTCTTTTGAGATCAATGTGTTGTAAAACAACTTTGTGAGCCATTGGTATCCTCATAAATAAACCGACTAAACCCTTTATACATTGATATGATCTTCTTTGATATTGATTTTTATGACGCAATATTGTGTCAAGTACACCTTCTCTATCTTCTGAAATAAATTCAGTATTAGTAAAATTTAAAATATAAATTAATTTCATCACAATTACCGTTTCCAGTCATGGCATTTTGAATGCGTAACACTTGCCATGAATCTTCAATACTTAATATGACAAATAGTAAATCCAAATAAAATTTGAGTTCTTGGCAGTATGTGTACATAATATGCCATAATATTTCAGTCAAAACCATACTACTACTCTGTGGATTCTCCCAACACACAAATTGTAGCATTTTCATGCTTTCTTCATTCATTTGAGAATTGTCAATTAGTTTCTTTAAATAACTGTAAAATATAACAAATTTAATATAATTAATGATTAAATTTATTAAATTTGTATATATATACATATACTCTAAAATACATACCATATCCGACCAAATAGACAATCTCTAACTTGTTGAGGAACTTTTCTTAGGTATGGTTGACATTCTGCAAATGGATTTGGTAGGAAAGGAGTTCCCTATAAAAAGTCAAAGGTTATAATATTAATTGAAGCATATATTATAAAATGCTGATATTCTAAAATATTATTAACTATTGCTATAGAAAATGAAATATAAAGAAATTTAATTTTAATTTTTACGAAGTTACTTTTAAGAGGTTATTACTAATGATATTTCAATATGTTATATCTTGTATAATTATTAAAAAAAGGAAATGGATGGTAAGAACAGACTTGTGTGTATTCAATTTGTTTTTTTAAATTTTAAGTGATAATTAAATACTTAGAGATTAAAAATTAAAAATTATTTAATGTTTTGTTATATAGTAAAAAATAATTTTTTCTTCTTCTGGTTTTATTTACTCTACAAGAGTATTGGCCGCTATCACAACTTCATGCCATTCAAAAAAAAAAAAAAAAAAAATTATGGAATCAATAGAAAATAAGTGAAAATCATAACTGAAAGTCAATATTTTGAAAAATATGAAATTGTAATAAATATTGATTTAGTACAATAAAATAATGTAATGAGTAGGGAAAAAAATGTAATATTAGATATAATAGGTATATTATTTTCTCTATTATGATAAATAAGTACTTTATATACAAAAAGTTTATAATACATGGGGTTCATTAAAAAATTTGTCAGTTTATATTCTGGATTGTAAGTTAAAATTTGAAAACTTTTAAGAAATGTAAACAGTTTTACTACATGTTACTTACAGGAGCAGATGATACACATTTTTCTGTACAATCACAACATCGGACTAAAATTGATATCACTGAGTGTAGTTTATTGATCTCATTAGGTTGATATTTTATATTAGACCCCCCTGGGCCTTCATCAATAGCTACTAAAATAAATATAGCAGCCACATTTAACTGAAATCAAAAACATAAATAAGTAAAATAATCTATAGTTTATTATGAACATTTGAAATACACCCACCTTTAGAAGTTGTTGTTTTTCTGCCATTCCTAAATTACAGTACATATAGAAAAAGGAAAAATAATGTGGTAAATGTCTATTAGTGTGTTCACCAACTTCTTTTTGTAACAAACTTAATACAGCAATTATTAAGTGATCACTTAATGAAGCTGTAGTGTCCAATAAAGAATCTAATAATTACAAAAAAAAAAAAAAATTTAGTTGAGATAAATATTAACAAATATTAATATATATTACTAGATGTTATGGCAGGTATAAGAATTGCATCATCTTGTAATGAATAATGAGCCAAGTATGCAATTAGCTTAATGAAAAATGATCGTACTTCAGAACTCATACATTGTAATAAATATTCAACAAATCTAAGAATTTAAAAATACATATTAACATTTGTGATGTGTTTAATTTTAAATTAAATTGTTTTACCTTTGAGGATGATTGAATAATATATTTCTAGCAAACCATGCACGAACTGATGCATAAGTACGAATATGTGGAGCTAATAAATCATACCACTCCATTGCATTTCCTCTTAACGATTTTTTAGTGTGAAGACCAACATAAAATATAAATTTGCTTACTAATTGAGTAGATAATAATGATAATTCTTCTTGATCATAAGCCTATTGAATACAATTTAATATAATTATTTAAATAATTAATATCAAAATCCTCAATATAATATCCATTTATTTTTATTTAATATTTATTATGTCAATGAATAAATAATATGTCTTACGTACAATGTGCATTTGTTGTAAATCATTAGATGAAGTAACCATATTGGGTGCATTAATAGTAGCAATGTTACGAATGAATTTAAAATACTCCTCAGTATATTGACTACGAGTGTGTAAAAATCTTATATTTTGTTGTTGAACACTACGTTTTATACATGAAGGCATTTTGATACAGCTGTTACTAGTGCGGCGATCACCTGAATAACAATTTATAATATTTAGTTTTAATTTTTATGCTAAATATCTAAAATACTTTAGTTATGTTTATTTAATTTACTGTCTTTTTAGTGAAACTTACCCATACTAAGCTTTCTCATTCCATTGACTAGTAATTCTTTGCTAGAATCAATTTTGGTGTAAAATAACATATAAGCATTCCACCATCTTTTTTGTCTTCGGTAACTGGTTCTTTTTAATGCATGATCAAAAACCTGTTTAAAAAAAAAAAATTATAAGTAATTTAACAAATAAAAAAATAATAAAAACAATTTACTTCGCCCATATAATCTCCACCAAAACACTGGGTTTTCATCTCTTCATCTTCATCCATTTTACACTCGGTTACATCTCCATCATCAAACTTGTACCATTTAGATGAACCTTCAGGATTTCTATGAAAAATTATAATGAAATTTTCAGTTATTAAACATGAATAGTTTTGAACTTCTAATTTGTTATCAATTTAAAATTGCAGTTAGAATGGATTTAAATTGAAAATTCAATTTAAATAATTTAATCTGGTTGAAACTGGATTGAGTGAATGAGTATTAATATAAATATAGCTAATATTAAAATATAGAGAACTTGGTCCTTGACAGTTGTATTATGATGATATAAAAATTATTCAAATGATTTTATAAACAACATATAGGTACTTCCATAGAGCCTACACTACAAAAAAATTACTCAAATTCATTAAAATAAATAATCATAAAATATTGCATTCATATATTAAGCAGATACTTTTGAAATGTGTCAAACATAATTTTTATCATGTAGTGGTTTGATAAAATATTTCTTCCAAAAAAAATTGTAAAAGCAATAAGCAATAACATTGTGGTATACTGGTATACAACAGTATGTAGGTACTTTTAAGCATAATTAATACAAATGTAAATGATAAATCTGGGTACCTGTCTTGAATGTAAGAATAATAATGACCTCCACTAGCTTGACCACTATGGACAACTATACCAGTCAATTGGTACTTAGTATGATTTTCATCTTGAGACTCATCAAAATCACAGTCAATTATTTCACCTTCAATTTTGGCTAAACCAGAAACTATAGTAACAAGAAAAATACATTATGAATTAACATGTAAAAAATATATAATTAATTTTAAAAAGAATACCTGTATATGGTTCCATGTCTAGGTGTCGAGGAAACTCAAAATAGTCATTAAATTTTATGGCACATACCCTTTCAAAATCATATTCAAATCTTTTAAGTTGAATAGCTAAAATAGGTGGTAACTTTTTAACACATAATCTCTTAACAGTAACAACCTATGAAAAATTATAATGTGCTGATAAATTATTAAAAATTAATTTTTATTAATAATTTACCTTTTTATTGCATTTATCACAGTGGTAAGCATCAGCTCCTTCCAATAGTTCTCCTTTTACATATTGTTCTAGAGAATCAGTCAAATTTGAATGATTTCTTATATCTACACTGATGACACTAAAAGGTTCTTCTTTGGAGTATCTACAAATAAAACAAAAATGATTTAAGTAATAATCAGCGATCAAAAATTTAAAAATTTAAGTATACCTATGTGGACAACCCTGACATATTTTTTGATCCGAATAAGAGCCTCCAAGAGTTTTATTCATGATTTGGTCTTGAGATAACACTTTTAAAGCTTCATCTAAACTTTCAACAAGACTCATAAAAAACTCAACAGCATCTTGTTGTTCTCGAAGGTTTACTGGTTCCCCTTGTAATCTACAGAAGAGCCAAAGATTACCAATCATGTAATTTAATATTAACTCTTATGAGTTATTATTACTTGAAATGTTTCCACAATCCTCTTGGTACATAATATTGAACCTTACTAAATGCCAAGTGCCCAAATATAGCTTGTACTTGCTTTAATATACCAACATTATATTCTTTTCTGGATTGTTCAAATTTATTACGATCTTCAGTAATATCCATTTGAGCCTGATTAAAGTAAAATTACATTTAAAATTAAGTTAGAAAAATAATTTTAAGAACACAGGATTAAAGTAAATACCTCATTGTCATTTCTATCATCACTGTTGAAATCCTCATTAGCATCAATAGCTGCACCGTGAGCTGATAGTATACCTAATCGTATAGGATGTACCATATACAACTGCTGTAGTACAGAATTCATGTAACAAGTAGCACCAGCATTTTTAAGACCAACAAAACCACGAGCAGTCCTTGCACCCATCATTGGCAGAAAGTCCCACTCAATTAATGGTTCTTCACGTTCTATAGAGATATAAATATGTATTGCTTATTAGTTAAAATATTTTTTAAACAAATAGAATTACCTGAATAAAAGTATTGAGTGAGCATTTCAACTGTCAATTTCAAATTTCCTATACAGCCAATGCAAAGGGATATGATAAGATCAAAAGCAGCATTTGTAGAATTTGGAGATTTACAAACAGGTGTAACTTCAATATCTACAAATTCTATAGATTGAGTCAAATCTTCCATTAATTTAGATGCAGGAAAAATAAAATCTTCAAGCAATTCTTTGATCAACATAATGCCAGTAGTTTCATTGGAACCAATTTCATCACGCTTATCAATGCTAATCATTTGAACTAACTCTTTGGTTATATTTAAGTGACCTTCAAGAATAACTTCTTCCAATTCTGAGTCACCATCAATTTTTATTTTTTCTCTAATATCTTTTAACCATTTAATTTCATTGTTTAATAATATTTCAAAATCTGGCACAGGAATTCTTTCGTGACTAGCATAATTTAACAAGTAGGTTAGAACCTTGAAAAAAAATAAATAAAAAACAGTAATTAAAATAATAATGAATATTTAATTAACTTATATTATTGTAACTTACATGAAAGTACTCATACGAGTTTTGAGCAAATTTTAGTACAGCTTCATTAAGAACAGAAAACATTAAAGAAACGGTAGATAATAATGGATTATCACTCCAACTAAACTTAACTATTAGTATAAACTGTTCAGCTGCAGTACAACGAACTTGCCTAAAAATAAAAACGATTTCATTAAACATTTAAATGGATGCAGTACAACTAATTTTCAAAATATATTAAAATTTTAATAATACCTATTATTGGCTAATAAAATTAAATCAATTAGGAAGGTTTGCCAATCTTTTTTCTCCATTAATTGACTCAAATAATTAGGCTTCAGAAATAGACAAAGAGTTAATACTTCAAGTGCTTCTTTACAAACTGAAATTTAAATATATTTATTTATGATAAAATTTAAAAAAATGAATATTTTTAAAATTCATACCACACATGTCTTCCATTTCCAATGTTTTTCCATTTAAATGATTATGTAGATCTGAATTATTTAACTGACCATCAAACATATGTTGATTAGCTCCAGCCATAGCCCACGCTAATTGTATGGTAGTCCAGATCATATCCTGAGTAGGCATGAATTTTAATAGGGACTTATTGATAGCCAATTGCAGTGCTTCCAGGGTTTCACAACCATCGGCAATTTTATCAATGTACCTTCGTGCTAACTTAGAAGTGACATTACGCAACATATACTCTAAGTTAGGACTAGGTACTATGCCAAATGCTTCTTTCATTAATGCCAAAGTATCATCACCTTGATCAAGGACATCTACCCCTTTATATAAACGTTCATTGTCAATCGATGTTCCCATGATTAACCCAGGAGATTGACATAACTGTATTATAACTTGTCCCATTACACATAAAACAAGTCTACAGATCTTAAGCACTACCAAATATATAGACCTAAAAATTACAAATGGTATGTAAGTCATTTAAATTTAATTAATTGACAATTATAAATTTTTGATAAATTATTTTACCTTTTAGTATTTTGATCATTTGCCAAAATTAGTTTATTTGACACTAGCATTTGAATAATTTCAGGAGCATGATTACTAGTTATGAAATTGGTTTGAAATTCTAGTGTTTTATCGGCCATGGGATCAATAGCAGGTAACAACATTGAATACAGTACCTATAAATATAAACATTTGATTTACTTTAATTTCATAATCAAGACTTAGAGCTTACTTCTAAGTTGTATAGATTTTGAGATGGGGAATTAGTAAAATATATACTATCAGTTGGCATATTGGTGTTTAAATTTCCTTCAGATTCTGATTGGAGAGTAAAAAATTTCTAAAAAATAAACAATATAATTCATTAAAATTAGTTATAATGGATTAATAATTATTAGTACACAATTTATTATAGTACATCAATTTAAGCTTAAAAGTGGCATAAATGATTATTTATGTAAACTTTGGTCATTTTTCTTTAATCTTTTAATGTAACCATTATTAACATTAATTTTAAACTTAATAAATACACCTATCATTTTTAATTTTAAGACTGAACACAAATTTATATTAATTTGATAAGCAATACACAAATTAATTATATTAGAAAGATATTCAGAAATAAATTTTGTACCATGGATCAAGATTATTTATTGAATGTGATGATATATCATAAATTAGATTGATCATTGTTTTTTAATTATAGTAAACAACACAAAGAACAGAATCATTGGATACTTAAGTCAAAAGTCTTAATTAATTAAAGTTTGTATTATTAATGTTCTAAAATATGCCTTCTAAAGTGTATTTGTAAGTAGGTATCCAACGCATTATTTTAGAAGAAAATTTAAAATTTATTAAAATAGATGATAGAAGTATATAAACAATAATTAGTATAATAATTTAAGAATAATCTAAAAGTAACTTTATAATGGAATACATATACACGGCTTTCATACATTGAAAATATTAATAGGATTAATAAGAAGTCTCAATAATATAAAAACTTATATATTTTGAAAAAAAAAAATAAAAAATAATGTTTAATATTATTGAGTTTTTTTAATGTAATTTACTACCAAGAATTATACTTATTTAAGCAACGCAATAATTAAATTAATCCATTTCAATCTTAAGGTAAATTATTTAAAATAAGATGATTAAATTCTTATTAAATAGCAAAACATGCTATAAAAAACCAAAATAATCTAAAATTTAAGATTATTTTGTATGTATACCGTTATAGAACTTATTTATACACAATTAATTAAGTATTCTTTGAGCATCTCAAAAATATGAAAATACATAACAATATTAATTTCACTTTATGAATTAAGTTACATTGGTAAAAGTTTCATTTGATAGAAATGATAAATTAGATTACCTTTATGTTTTTTACAGTAGATTCTGCTGGAGGAATTAGTTTTAAAATGCATCTGGCTGCTTCTCGGAGTTGTTGGTTTTCAATTTCAATACCCTTGTCTGATACTTGTAGGAAAAAATTAACATATTTTGGATTCTCAGAAATTATCTGTAAATTGTTAATTCTTAGTTAATTTAATTTACATTAAGGTATACATTTTTAGTACACTAATACACACCACAGTAGGTAAACAGTTTTCTGCATCCATATTTAAACTATAATCATAGAGAGGTTGGTTATTAGTGATAGAGCTATCTGAACTACTATCTGGTGAACTGGCTAGATTTGTATTAGCATTCATTAGTCGAGCATTAAGATACTAAAATAAAATTTTGAATTTGGAATTATACAAATATTTAAATAATATATTAGTAATATTACCAATTTATCTCTGAAAGGGAGTTCACCAAGAAGTTTGTTGTCGTCCAATGTACTTATGAGGTCAATACTAGTACCAGGGAAGATATCCAACTTTATATTTAGTGTTCCAGTTATGGCTGTAATCGTTCCACTATTTCTTAATCTTTTCAACAATTGCCGCCGTACACATGATATATTATCATTACTATGCATAACAAGCTCATGATCGTCTACTAAAGAACGATTGGCATTAGTTAGACGGACAACCACAGTAATATGTTTTCCTCTACATGCTCTGTAATATAAATAAAGTATAATAGAATTTTAAATAAAATTTTTTGTATAATTATTAAATAATAATATGTATACATACCTATGCAAAGGTAATAAAGAGCGATCCCCACTATATGAAGCGTCACATTCTCCTAAGTATTCATACAATACTTTCATAACCCTAATCATTTTAGTAACTTCAATGTTTCTTTCAATGACATCATCTTTGTTCATTGATGCTTTAGAAAGAATGCTAACAGTGTCAAAATGGGCACGTAATCTCTCTAAACATTCAGCCACAAATGTTTGGTGAAATTCAAGAGGATTTGCTTGCAGTCTAGGAGCAAGATTTGTGTTAACTTCTTTAAGCAAATCTATTGCATGTGCTGCTATATCTTCATTACAATTAGTTACAACTTTCCACAAATAATCTACACCAATTAAATCTATATTTTCCATTTGATAACAACGTCTCTTTTTAATTAATTTTCCTTCCTTAACATTGACTGCTTTGAAAAACCGCTCAAAACATCTAAAAAATTTAAATAAAAATTATATTTTAAAAATGTCCAAGTATTTAATTTAAAATGTATTTAAGGTATTATAAAGTTAAAATATATGATGACTGATGAGGATATTTTTTAATTACTGATATAAATTTGGATTGACAGTATCAATCTTTAAATACAGATTAATCAAAGATTTTACCAAATCATATTAAAGTACAAAGTTAATAATAAATAATTAAAAACTTGACACTAAACATAAATAAAAAGCTAATATGACTGACTGACATAACAACATACAACTCAAACCTCAGGATGGATCAGGCTAAAATTTTGCAAACAGATACCTATTATGACGTAGGGATCTACTAAGAAAGGATTTTTGAAAATTCTAACTGTAATGGAATTAAAAGGGATAAGAGGGATAGCATGGAAAAATTTCCTACAGCTAAAACTATCAAGACGAAACTTGTCAGGAGTTTCGTTTTAAGATGTAGACTATATTATAGCATAATCTTAATTACATCTTTCAACCAGGTATTATTCGCATTCATATATCTATTTCAAAATTTTATTACTGGCAAATTAAACCCTAGATAATCCTAGAAACAAGAGCTAGTCATATATAAAATACTTTAATATATCATTTATAATTTATTATTTTAATACAAAAGGTACAGATAAAAATGAATAAATAATTGACAATTACTTGATTCCATTTTCTGTAAGTAATGTTGGATCTAGTTGTAAGAGGTTGTTAATAAAAAATTTTGTGTTAATTGCTGGGTCAATATCTTGTTCTTCACCCATTAATTTTGAAAACCAACGAAAACCAGCTTCACGATCAGCTATGAATGCTGCTTTTTCAGCCAGTGATATCCAAATTTGATGTGCTTGATCAGCACACAGCCAAAGATTGCCATCCTGTGAAAAATGAGACAATAATGTAAGAATAAAATTGTTGCACTTAAAAAGTTATCAGTATACTTTAAACATACCTTCAAACAAAATTTTAAGAAATATAATCTATCTTGAACTTGTTGCAAATGACAATATCGTCCATCAGGATAATATTTAGCAGGATCAATATTAGGATTTTCTAAAACATATTTGATTATTACAAAATTATAAAATACACTCAAAAATATATAATTACCTTGCACAAATTTTCTTACGTCATCCATATACTTTGCTAAATTATCAGAGACTAAAGAAACCAAAGTATGTTGATTTTGAAGACGTGTAACAATTTCTTGTCTGAAAACATTTCATTGATTTATCAAATTTTGCAGAACTAAGTAAGTGTTCAAATTACAATAGAACATTGATTATTTGTAATAATTGGGACAGAGAGGGATGCAAATTTGTGTAAATAACCAATGACTTTTTTTTTTGTTATTAGAAAATTTACAATCTGTATTACATGATACAATAAATAAAATAGATGACTGATGTATATTATATACATAGTAAAAATACACATGAGGCACATGATGAGGGAAATCATCCAGCGATGGTATCCTCTAGTAATTTATTTTTTTGTTCATTAATATAATAGGTCACGGCACCAATTTCTTTTAAGTCGGCGTGGTGGATTATCAAGAAGAGTATGTGATGCTAGGTGAGTGACTAAAGGATTGGGATGGTGTTGCAGTTTGGAGTGAAATCTGTTATAGTATAATTTAGCTAGCTGGTCAGCTGTTGGAATTCTTAAATCATTGTGTAGGATTTAATTTGTTGGCCATGAGGCCGATGCTATTAGACGGAGAGTGATGGACTGGGAAGCTTGGATAGTGCGGACTTGGGAAGGTTTGGCACATCCCCAGATTTGCATATCGTACGCCCAGATGGGTTTGAGTAGAGATTTGTACAATGTGGACTTTGTGTGTATTGATAATTTGGATTTAAGAATCGGTCTGAGTAGATAAAGGTGGTAGTTAAGGATTTTACGTTTGGACTTTAAATGAGGTCCCCATGCCAATCTTTTGTCTAGTAAAATTCCCAAGTATTTTATCTGATTCGATGAAGGAATCTCGACTCCTTGAAGTTGGAGCGAGGAAAGGTTGTATTTACGCAATGTAAATGGCACTTGGAAAGATTTGTCGGGATTTATTAGAATTTTCTACTTGGTTGCCCAAGTGTTTATTGAATTGAGGTGATTTTGGAGATAGTTTGAAGATAAAATAGGGTCTGAATTGGAGGAGAATATAGCTGTATCATCTGCATAAGTTGCTATAGTTGTGTTTGCTGTTTTTGGAATATCTGATATATATATGTTAAATAAATCGGGTGATAAGTCACTTTCTTGTGGAACACCGGCAGAGATTGAAAAGTAGGAGGATATTGAGTCGCCCTGTTGAATTGCAAATGTACAATCATAGAGGTAGGATTGGAGTATTAGATAGTAGGGAGCTGGGAGGAATAATTTTAACTTGTATAGGAGGCCATTGTGCCAGACCCTATCAAAGGCTTGGGCCACATCTAGAAAAACTCCTGGGCAGTATTCTTTATTTTCGAATGAAGTTTGAATTTTATCAGTAATTCTGTGTATTTGATGAATTGTACAGTGAGATGTCCTGAAACCAAATTGTGTGTGGGGTATTATATTGTTTGAATGAATGAGTGGTCTAATTCTTTTGATGATAATTTTCTCGAATAGTTTAGCTAAAACTGGTAAGTAGACTTATAGGTCTATAGGATGACGGTAGGTATTTGGGTTTACCAGGTTTATATATAAATATTACTATAAAAATTTCCAGATTTGGGGGAAGTGAGAGAATCTTAACATGGAATTATAAATAAATGTGAGAAGTAATAGAGTTATATTGGGTAAGTATAGTAATATTTTGTTTGTGATTAAGTCGTATCCAGGTGACTTCCTTGGCTTTAGTTTGCTAATTAAATGTTTGATTTCATTTGGGGTTGTGTGTTTTGCTGGGAGAGACATTGGTAAAGGACTATCAAGAGATTTGGCAATGTTGTCGAGGTGTGTAGATTCAGGATTAACATTAGAATGTGGCGTAAATATATTTGAGAGATGGGTCCCAAAAAGTTCAGCTTTATCTTTGTCAGAGATCGCTAGCTCTCCATTTGGACCATTGAGCAGTATAGCTTATTCTTTGATTTTAAGAATATTTTTGGTAGTTCTCCATAGAGAACCGTCATTAGAATTAAGTGATTAAAATTTTTCTTGGAAAAAGTTGGATTTGTGTTTTATAATGAGTTTTTTTGATTAAATTTGTTAGATTATTTAATAGTCGTTTATCAGAAGGCAGGTTGGATCTTTGCCACAATGAGCGAACCCTTCTTTTTTTAACTATTAATTTTTGGATTTGGGGAAGGACTATATTTTGAGTTGTCAGGTGTTATTTGTGACATATGATGCTTTAAAAACGGCGGTTTGAATATAGGTCGTTAGGTTTTGCACTGCTTTATCGATTTGGTCGGTTGATTTGAGTGAGATTTTAAGGTTAGTGGCATTTTCTAGATTTTTTGAAAAGGAACTCCAATTGACTAGTCCTTTTGCTAAGGAAGCACGGGGAGGAAATCAAATGATTAAAAATAAAGGTCAAAACTATTTTACAGTGTATATAATGTACTGTATAATATGATATATATTGTTAATATTATTTATTATTCATATTTTAGTAGTGATATATTATAAAAGTATGTATGTGCATAGTACTAATTTAAATTTAAAATGTCATATACATTCAAACATATAATCTACATTAAAATAAGCTGTAATAGATTATAAAATAGTGTTGCATTTCATGATATGTACATGATAAACAAATGTAACAAATGATAAAACTTAATAAAATTAAACTCAAAATAAATTTGTACAACAATTTTGAAGTGCGAATAATTGATGCACTACTGTATAATCTAGTAATGAGTTAAATATTGCAAGTCAAGTCAGGATTGACTTAACATATTGCAATTCTAGGTTAGAACCATAAACCTATCTTACAGATTCATAAAATAATTTTATCCCTTAACTTGTTAAAAGATCTATGTAGAACAGGTAACAGTAAATAGAAATTAAATTTATTCTACACATCTAAATAATATAAACTACATGTTATAAACTAACATGGTTTGGCTAATAAAATGACTAATATTTAATCAGAATTTTGAGTAACTAGGATATTATTAGTTGGTAAAATAATACTTAAAATTTGTTCCATTGATATTTAAAAGTTATAGATAATATTAGACATAAATTTAAAAGAGAATTTTTTAATGCATAGGTAACTTACCGATACACAGTGTGAGTATGGGATGCATGAGCTCCAACCGGTGTAGGATCATATAACATACATATATCTCTCATGTGTTTTAAAACTGGAAGTACCCATGAACTATTATTTTGAAGTTCGTCAACACATTTATCAAGCCAAGCTGTTTTTTGTGCATCTCTGTCCTAATAAATAAATATATAATAATAGTTTAAAATCATTAAAATAATGTTTATAAAAAGTGTTTTTACTTGTGCACAGCTATAATCTAAAATTTTAACATGAGCAGATAATGCTTGATCTATTATTTCAGTAGATACATCTTCTCCGTGGGCCAAATTCCAAAATAACATTAACACCTAGATTGATCAATGCAAATATTAACAAGTAATAATAACCAATATTTAAATGGTAAATTTAAAATTACTTTATGAGCCATTACACCATCTTTATCATCTTCAGCTAATCGTCTTATTAGTTCCAACAATTTTTCTCTTTGTTTTTTATTAGCATTAGTCCAATTAGCCTATAACAAATAAGATTTATATAGTATCAACTTTATAATTAATCATGTATTAATCATGTATTACATGAAAACATTCAAATAAGTGGTCTAGTTGTTCTGGGGAGAAATCCCAGGCAAGCTTTGCTAATAAGTCATGAACATTTTTCACTATTGCATCATGTTTACCAGCTTGAGCAGCCCACAATGCGTCTAAATCGCTCAATGACAATGCTTGTTCTTTAATTACAAAGCGAATTATTTTTTCTAATTTCTCTACATATTGAGGTTGATGTAGAGAATCCCGAAGAACTATTTCTAGTACATTATTTTCTTTGATCCATTTCTAAAAGTAAATTTCAAATAAAATAAATGTTACAGATAGCAAAATCAAAATGAATTACAAAAAGGCAACATTAAATAAAATATGTTAGTATGACTTACAGCCATTCTTTCTGGTGTTAAATACTCTTCATCATGGTCTATATGTCTATGTGGAGTATATGTAACATTGGTAATTACTTTATTAACTTCATTTAAAGCATTCATTTTTCCATTGAAAGACGATATTTGTAATAATCTGTGAACAAGAATAAATATTCAACCATCTTACACAAAAAAAAAAAAAATAAAAATAAATAAAGACATGAATTATACATATATATATATATATATATATATAAATTACCTAAGTAACATTTTAAGTCTAAAAATTTCTAATTGTTTAATTAATTCTTCCTGATTTGGTATTTTCATAGCAAGTTGTTTACAAGCTTTAATTATTGAAGAAATGGCATCATTTTTTCCTTCATTTTTTGTTTCCTTTTTTAATTCATCATCAGTTAATACATCTAATAAACTGGGTATTTTTTCCTAATAATTCATAAAAATATATATTAAATGATATTAAACACATTTAGAAAATATTCATACCACAATTGGCATCAAGTATTTATCAATTGTAGATTCAGTTAAAAGTTCAGAACAGCTACCAAATGGTCTAATTAGTCCAGAAATGATTGGAACAGTAAGAA
Source organism: Chaitophorus viminalis (assembly GCA_025469195.1). Lineage (NCBI taxonomy): Eukaryota > Metazoa > Arthropoda > Insecta > Hemiptera > Aphididae > Chaitophorus > Chaitophorus viminalis. The sequence continues at coordinate 21,803 of JAIPRK010001554.1, forward strand.
CTTTATTTGACTGAAATCTTTCGGAAAATTTTTGAAAACCACCTAAAAGTCCAAATCTAAAATTGTTTAAATAAAATGATTAAAATAGTTGTAAATTAAAATTTTTTTTTTTTTACGTGTTACATACTTATTTAGCAGATCAACAAGCCAGCCTCTAGGGGCTCTGGAATCTGGCGGTGATTTTGCAAATAATTCAAACATTTCTGATGACATATAATCACATTGTTTAGCACAATTGAATAAATGAAATCTATCAACAAATAAAGATTTATGAAAATTAAAATAATAATAGTTAAGAATAAAGTATTTACTTATTTAAAGGATTAAACAACATGCCAAGCATCTCTACAAATGGAAAGTTGTCATCGTCAAGTTTGAGCACCAACAGCTCAACTAGTTTCATACAATTGTTCATTATATACTGTTGAATGTTTACTTTCCAGCTGTTTACAGCATCATCTGTCAATATTCGTGTAAATGACAACACCATAGCATTGCGGAAAAACTTCTGGCACCCTTCATTATTAACATCCAATCCTTTTTTGCAAAATTCAATTGAAATATTTAATAGTGATACTAGTTCTTGATCAGGTAATACTGGTACAATCCATCGCTGGCTATGGATTTTTTCTTCTAAATTAACTAGTTTAATAATGGGAAATACTAGTTCTTCTCCTTCTTCTTCATCTTCTTCTTTAGGGGTGTGATCTTCATTTTCCACATCAGTTTTGATACTCTCAACTGTTGTTTCATTGTCTGTCTGTTCAGGTGTATGATGCGACTCGATTGCTTGTGGCTGTAAGATGTTAATGTTCGACAGAACACTGTGAATTTGGGTATTTTGTTGAGAAACATTCTGCAGACGAAAAAATAAGACAAAATTAAAACATAAATCGGAGTGCACCTATACTTAAAATCTTAATACATTAAGATTTTTGAGCTTACTTGTACGTTTGTTTGATTATCAGCCGAATCTAATCCGACGGTTTGTCCACGAGTCGCAATAGTCATCCTGAAACATAAAGTGTAACCTTTGTTCAATATTATGCTACAGAACGACGCGACCGATCAATATTTTATTGTCAGTTTAGGGGATACCTAGGTTCACAAACATTAAAATGGAAGTAGTTTTAAAAGCGTTCATTGATATCCATTTGTCGACGATCGCGCGCGCCTGGACTCTGCGTCCAATACGAGATGAATCGCGGGAGCGCAAATTAGGAGATACAGACCTAACGACGGTGATTCGGCAGCGACGAACCTATTCGTGTGCTATTATCGTCCGTTGTCGAGCAAAACGTGTCATACTCACGGGATGTTGTAGTTGTCCTAAGTCTGTCGGCTATACATGCACAACCGGCGAGCGTCGTGCTATGTTTACGTGCCGTTCAGTGGTTGAAACCAACGCGCCGGTGCGACGACGGCTGGTCTGCTGTGCGGCAAACTGGCCCGATCAGTAATGACGACGGCGACAATAACAATAACATTGACGCCGAGCACTGTCGGTCAGGTAAAACGTTCTCGCGTCGTCCGGTTAATACGATTTATTATACAGCGGGCGTCCGGTCGAAAACTACATGCGGACTGCTCTGCTGCGTTCGGTAATTAAAATAGCTGGTCGAACGCGAGCGTGAATTGGCGACTTCGACTCAAATTTATTTTCAATAATAACTTATTAATAGTGTTAACTTCAATAATGTTTTTGATATACAAAAAATATACATATATTGGATATCACGTATATTATTTGGCGAGCCAATTTCGATATGAAATGAAAATTATTGTATCTTGGATAGAGCGAGAGAGAGAGAGGGATAGGGTCGAGCGAGAGGAACTTGGACGGCATGAGAGGGGTGGCGCGCGAGCGAGAGACCTGAGCCGCGTACAGAAGATAGAAAATCAAACACAAAAACAACTCCACCGCACAGCTGATGGATCTCAAAGACCTTCCAGAAAACCGTGATAAAAAAAAACTATCTGCACCGCAGCCGAATTGCGAATATTGCGTTGTATTAATTATAAATTTATTATAATAATTGCGTAGCCCCGACTAGCCCGGTGTACGGCCGCTCTGAAACTGTATTATGTAACTGTAATCGATGTTGTTATTATTCGGTCAGATCGTCGATGTCCCCGGTTTGTAACACAGTACTAAAATTTCCAATTATTATCGGGTTGGTGATTATGTTGCGGTTACTATAATAGCGGCGAGGGCAAATAGAGAAAAGAACAGAATAGAGCTGCATTCGATTAAGTACCATTTGGTAAACGCTAATAGAACGATTAGAATGTAAAAAATAAAATAGAAGTGTTGCCGGCAACGGGTCTTTCCTTGTTTGTCGGTGCAGCGGCAGTGCACGAAACTGCACCGGGCTGTCAATCGTCAGAAGAGCCAAAGATCGTGTAAGCGGACACTCACTGTGATAAGATAAGGATTGACGGCGATTTTTGTCATCGTTGTTAACCCACCCGCGTCCCGCACTTCGTGCCCTAAGCTCGAGTACAACTGAACAAACGAAAAACTGTTTTATACTTTTATATTTCATACGATCCAACGGTACCTTTATATTAGCCATTAGGTTTATCGTACAATACTGAATATCCTCTAATATTGTTCAGTTATTATCATATATCATTGGAATACCGTAATAATTTATGCGACCTTTTTTTCTTCGTTCCTTCGGTAAAATATTATAGTTACGATAAAGTTGACAATAAAATTAATTGCGATACAATATTCAGAAACAACAGTGCCGTCTGCCAAACGCCAGCACTCAATTTGATTCGTCGTGGACGTCAGTCGGTTTGCGTTGTCACATTATTGGTACGTGACTGATAATTTTACGAGGACCGTTGTGACGAGTAAGTGTGTTCGGCGTTTTCGATTTTCTAGTGCCCCGAGTTATTACGTCACTGCCAATAGTAACGATTCAGCTTAAATTTTTTTACCGTGATAATATCATGATGAGGCGATTTGTTGGAAGTCGAAAACATAATATCTCTTAGGTCTTTACACTTTGCATAATTTTTTCACATCAACAGTACAATTCTTCGTACAGTAAATAGGTGCATTACATAATTACACCCGTCAACTGTATAAATTGGTGTTTAATTTCGATGCCAGGTATAAATGTATAATATATGATCACAAAACCCTAACATAAAATTTTCATCTGTTGCAGTGACATGATTATGTGTATAATGGTAAAAAATAATGCTGATTCATATAATTATAATTTATAAATACTAAAATAACAATATCAAAGATATAAAATTCAATGGCACATTAAATCACAGTTGTTCTCATTATTAAGTACTATAAATGTAAATAATAAATCTTTATTCTTAGGAAAACATATCATCAGCCATTAATTACTGGTTATTGGTTAATATGTTAATATGTATTTATTTAATTCATTTGTTTTTTTAATTTTTAGGCTATTATTTTTCATTGAAACTTCAATGTGTACGCCTAATGGTGTTTGCTGTGGTTTTGATATTTCTCTGTCTGGCTTATGGGAGCTCTACAAGGTTTCAGGATACTGATATACATTCAGAAGACTTTCCAAAAACAGCCATTGACTATTTTCTTTGCCGACACTGTGGTACAGATATTTCACCATTAACATCTCTAACATCAATCGACAGTCCAGCGGCATTAAAAAATCGTGTAACTCAACTATTTGGTTTAAAACATGTCAAAGTACAAACTGTAGAAAATTCATTTCACTTAAAATTTGAAATTATTACATTATCAAAAGCATTGTGTGTTGGAAAAGGCAATGTAAGTTCAAATATTAATACTAATTTAAGTACATTTTATATTGCTTTTTATATTTATTAACTTTCTAATTTTATTTTTTATAAGTACTTAAATAGTTATAATAAATAAAATTATTTTAAATACTATTGTTATGTAGATAACATTAAATTAACTGCTTTGTATAGTATGTTTACTGTTTTTTATAATGACATGGTTATTGAATTAATTTCTCACAATGAAAAATACTTTCATTTTGTTCAATAGTGGCAATCTGAAGATTCGTGGTATCCTGGTTACGTTTGGAAAGTTTGTGTATGTGCTCAATGTGGACGTCATATTGGATGGTAAGTTCACAGTGTTTATGCATTTAGCTAAATTATGAAATATTGCTAATAATAAATGAGTTCTGAGTATTAATTTCAGTAATTATTTATTAAATGAACAATGATTATATTAGAGTGTATGGAATATCATTATAAATTTTATACTATACTTATCTTAAAATTATATCTTTGTGATATTTGTATGTAATAAAAATATAAATTTATGTAGTTGTAATCTAAAGTGTAGAAATCATTCTAAAATGCGTTTAATGAAAATAAAGTTGCATGATTTGACTCTGCTACCTTTTGCTGTCTGATATTCTATTGTGTCATATTGCTTGGAAAATTGTCTTGCACTCATTAGTGATATTTTCATAGATAAATAAATCATATCTCCCTAATACGTGAAATAAGCTTTGACAAAGACTATGGTAATTTCAAAAAAAAAGAAAAAAATCTTAATCTTAAGTATAAAATGTAACCGATATTTTTTTGCTAATTAGTATTTTTTTTTTTTCATTTTCAACAATTTGAAACTGTTTACCTGAGTCTTTTACTTCACCAGTATATTTTGTCTTAATTTATTATATCTCTTTGACTCACCTCACATTCTCTTATTATTTTTACGATTGCTCTTCCTTTACTTAATGGAATGCTACACCTGCATGTATTGTCTCTTTACAAACTTAGAACAATTGTGTTAACTAGAACTAATTTTGTGCTGTTGGATTTAAAATTAGAGTAATTAAAGTTAAGAATATTTTCTGTGGCTCCATGAAGTTTTTTTTACGAAATTTAAATTTTTAAGTAAACTATGAATTTTTAAATTGTCATAAAAAACTATGTACTTACAATTTACTTATAACAATGCATAAATTAGAAATTTATCATTATAAAATTAAACTTATATAGCCACTATTCATTTTTAATCTAAATCATATTTTCATTTTAGGATGTTTGAACCATTACACTTAGCTACTAGTGAAAGAATATATCCATCAAAAGAAGGTTTCTACATTGTCATCATCTCAAGTATTATTAATGAATTATGTAAGATTAACATTTTAAGTATTAAAAAATATGATTATCATTTTTACTCATACTCATTTATTTGTTTACTCTGATTGTTCATATGGTATATAAGTATTCTATGTGGCATTCATCAATGCTTCTTGAACTGTAAACTGCTTTTATAGTATTTTTGGTATTTCTTTGATTTTGAGGAAGCAATTGGAGTTTTTGTTTTTAATATCTATGGAATTTTAAAAATCGAATCTACTGCAAGTATGTGCAAAATATTATTCATTTATATTAAATTGTATGAACATTTACTACTTTATTGACTATGGTTTGCTGTTTTAATTTAAAGGTTAATTTAATGGTCCTCAAGATAAAGATTATTTCTAAAATATTTTAAGTTTAGTTAAATAATTATTTTCTTAGCAGTTTAAATTCTTTTGTTTTATATATTATGTTCTTATGTGGATCCTTAATTTGCAATCTGTGGCTTTTTGTAAAATGCTTCAGCCATCAATATATCGAAACCTATAGAATTTAATTATATTATTTAGTAGTAATTTTTCTAATATAATAAATTTAATATTGTATTCTGTTATATTGTTAATGGCCAACACATACCAAAAGAGTAAAATTGCTTTAAACAGTGGTAGTCAGCCTAACAGTTTTTTAAAAATAGAACATAGGAAATAATGTTGTATACACTTATTAATAAGTCCAAAATAAACACATTTTTCTTTAGTCATAATTAATCATAGTAGTACATTATACATAGCATTAAATTAATTAATTAATTAATTCTAAATTAAATTAAGTGTACCATATACAAATAGCAATTTCTTCATCTTCATTTTGGTTAGTTATAGATAATAATAGTTTAATAATAATTTTAGTTACTAGAATATAAATAAAATAGGTAATTAGACGTAATATTAAAAATTGTGAAACGGAACACACACCAGTAAACAGAGAAATGTAGTGGAATTAGTAAATTTGAAGTATGCAAAATACGAGTTTTGTCTTGGTTTTTCCTTGATTTTTTAACTGATATGTGTTTATTTTTGTCTTTAGTTGACTAAAACAAAATTGACTAATAATAACTAGCACAGTTTTGCTCTTTTGATGTGCGATAGGTCTCAGTTGTACTATATTTGCCCTTTGAACATAATCATCTCTTGATGAAATTAAAATTAAAATAATATTTCTAAACTAAGATTGAAAAAAAAAGGTTATTCAAACCTGTGCAGCTTCTGGACATCATGGTTTATTAACTTTTTTAAAAAAGTTACTCTTTCCTACAAAAAGGTTCCTGCCCTCTGTTCTATAGTAAATTGAGTTTTGTTTAGTCATTTTTGAATTTGATGATTTGTCATGAATGAATTACTATTATTTAACAGTATTATAATAACTATTCTTGTAGTTATCTCAAATAATTAACTATCCATTTTTTTTTTGTTCAATAATATAAGAACATCTAATAATATTATTATTTTTTTGTTTTAGATGCTGACTCATTAATTGTAGTACCAGAACATTTTTCTATGATAGGACAAATGGTAGATTAAAAATGTCATCTCCAAACGATTCTAAATCTGATCATATTGAATACGAAGTAGAGAATAAAGGAAATATCACTTTTGTTAAAATTTCTGAAACTTATATCGATGAACCACTTACAGAAGAACAGAAAAAAAAATTATTACAATTTGAGGAGGAGTTTATACTTCGATATACAGATGATGATAAAGACTATGCTGCTAAAAAAAAATTAGGTTGTACAACTCCACCATTAGTTCCTTCATATAGACCTTTTAGGAATCCCAGGAGAGATGATAGACAGAGAGGTGCTAAAAGAAATTGGAACTATGACCACAGAAGTACTAAGAGAAGTTATGATGATCAGAGAAATAATAGTAATAAAAGAAATTATTCTCATTATAACCAACAAGCATATGGTTACAATAGCGACTATAATAGAAGATGAGATAAGTTCTTTAATGTCATAGATCTATATGTGATCTATTTACTCAGTGGTTCTTTATATCTATTGTATCTATGAAAATTAAAATTTTAAATTTAATATCACAATATTATTAAATGTATTAATCATTTTCTTTTCAATAAACATTATTTAAGGAATTTAAAAATTGTTTTAAAATTATTTATTTTTGCTATTCATAAATATTTTTTCTCCAGTGTATTAATACAAGTTGTTATTATCTGGTAAATTTTAAGATATATGGTTTACATTACATTTTAAAATTACTTCATTTAGATATTAGGATTTTAACCCTCTAAAATCTCAATTTATTATTTTTAGTAACTTAATTTGTTGAATTGACAATGTTCATTGTTGCGAATTAATTCGTATAATTAGCAGTTTTAATATTTAACCAAGTGGAAAACATCAAATTAAACTGTAACTGTTATCTTAATAATTTTTATCATTGAAGTCCATAATCATTAATGCCAGTCAACTGATGTTTATGTTAATATATATAAATAAATAAATATATTTAAAATTATGTATATATATATATATATATATTAAGTTTATTATAAATTTTAAACAAAACTATTGAATATTATTTGAGGTACTTGTACAATAGCTTCTATGAATTATGTCTTAGAATATTGTAAATATTAACTACATATTATATTTACACATGTTGGAGTTCATGTATATAATGACCTTAACTGCATCACTAAATGAAAGTAATATCTTTGTATCGGAGCAATCCTATTAGTGTCAAAATGATATACTTAATTTAACCACTGGGTCAGAATGGTTAAAATAATAGGGCTTAAATGCTTAATTAAATTTTGTTTAAATAGATTGAACAGTATTTAATCTTGCAAGATAACAATACACATAGTTTTAGTTAATGATTTAGAGAACCACTACTTTACTACAGCGTTTCTTGATTAATTACAACTTTAAACCGGGTGTTATTTGTATTCATACAATCATAACTCATGATTTCGACAAATTAAATACCATATAATATGTTACCGGAAAAGATGAAAATTCAGGAATTGTCGGTATATCCTAGTCATTGTTGATAATGACTGGAGAGGTTAGGCAATGTTGGATATTTCGTAGTCTTATCTACCTTTCCGTATTATATTAGGCAATGTTAAAAATTCGAATCAAAAAAAAAAATATCAACACCGCGCTTTGTCCGCGATCGATCTGATTATGGAACATAGCTATCTATACTATTACCACATATTATATGAATACAGATAGACTACTCCCTATGTTGCAATGTAAATTTAGCGATAAGAGTCGGACACTTTTAAGGAGCGTGACCACAAGTAGAAAAATTAATTTCTGTATAATAATTTATTATTTCTGAACGAGCATCACTGACTTTTGTTGTAGTTCCACGAAATGCTAGACATAATATTCTTTGAGGACAAAATGTTCCTGAACATAAATGTGAAAAACAGATTGACAGATTTTGCTGTACCCCTACCCTATTTAATTACCCTCTTCCTGGTCTAAATGATTTTTTATTTAATTTTATTAATTTTAAAACTATACCCCTGAAGCATTGCAATGTATACTTAGCGCTGATGAAATGTCTTTAAAAACTAATTTATACTATTTAATTAAAAGAGATGAAATAATGGGATTTAATACAACAAATTTTCGCAATACTTATGAACCGCAAAGTATGCTCTTGTTTTAATGCTCGGAGGTATAAATGTAAATCGGAAACAACCAATAATTGCAAATTTTTTGGTTTCTAGTTCATGTACTGGTTATGATCTCCAATATATTATTTTTTCAACAATAATGAAAATTCAAAGTACTTCTTTAGATGTCAAGGCTTTTTTAACAGATATGGGTTCAAATTTTCTGGGTTTTAGTAATAAATTCATTAACTTATATATGTGGTTATTTCATGAAAATGTGTTTAGAAAAACATAGTTGTGATGTTTGTATAAGATATGCTAAATTTCAAAAATAAACATAGAAAAATCATTTTTATTTTTATATTTCAAAGCATATACTAATAAAGAAAATTCAACTTTCGGTAACTTAATGATGCCAAATAATGATTTTTATAAATATATAGTCTATATATATAATTTAGAATCTGTCTATTTTTTCAGTTCTTGCTCCAGAAAATGGAGTTGGTCAAAAATTAAAATTAAGTATGTGTAGTATTGTTTTTAATCATCCTTGTAAAAATGTTGACAAAGATTATCTTTTTAATTTTTTATAAGATTCAGAATTCTATTAAATTCTACAATTAAATTTTTAAATAAAGATTTTCTTCCACAAAATCATTAAAAAATAGAAAATTGGCTACGTTAAAACGTTAAAAAATTTATAACTTAAATATAAATTATTTAGTTTATAACCATTGCATAACTTTTTATTTACAATGTAACATAATCTATTAATTTTTTTTTTTTTTTTGTGCATGAAATTGATGAACCATTTTTGTTGGAGATATCAGTCAACAGCATTACAATACACTCAGCATAAAATCATACATCAATCATCATATTATATATCCCATGTACCTATATATGGCTTTAATTTGGTAATTTTTTTGGAAATAAAAATATTTTTTTAATGAAAAACAAAATGAGTTATATTTTTTTTTTTATAATAATGTTTTTGAACATATTATAATATCCTTAGTCAGTTGTGTATACTAGAAAAGTATTTGAATACAGGTACTAGCAACTAGCTCTTAAAATAGTATATAATCCACTATAATTATACTTAGTATATGAAGTCAGTAAGAAGTATTTTATATGTGTCATATTCATTACTTTTATAGATGATCTTTTAAAAATAGAAAAAAATACTCATACCGTATTAAATATTAAATATAAAATACTCATTTGGTTTGGCTTATGATCCAGCTGTATAAGTAACTGTTTAGTAAATTGATAATTTATTTAGTAATACAATTCTAAAAACTGTATTTGTTTAATAAAAATTAATTAAAATTGAATATATATATATAAGCTTAATGTTAATATAAATTGTATTGTAAATACTTATTGTATCATTAATTAGTACAATAATATATATAAACTATAAAGCATTTATAATGTGAAAAATCTTGAATTTATTCATAATTTTTCGGTTTTAATACTGCCTATATAAAAATAAATAGGTACTTTATTCTTAATTTTAAATAAGAAAATATAATTATTCTGAAACAAAATAGTAATATACATTTACTTATTTATGCAAATATTTATGGACAAAAGTACAAAACTATGTATTTCATATTAGCCTGAAATCACCTATTTTATATCTTTTAGTATAAATATATTAAGCAATTTAAATTATTTTATTGTTTTATAACGTCTCTTATATTTCATAATTTTGTAATTTTTAATTTATTCTGTTAACTATAATGAATTTATATTCATTTATTCTTATGTAGAAAAATATATATAATACATTTAGTCATTAGATTAATATATTAATTGTTCCTTAATATATTTTCCAGTAAGGTAATAATAAAGTAAATAATATGTCTCATTATTATGGTAAAATGTTTGGTACAATTATGTTTTTCTTGAATATGGTCACATTGATCACAGAAAGTTGGTTACGCTCCATAAAAGTGTCCGCGATCTGTTTACATTTTGATAAATCGCCCGAAGTGCACAATCTGTAATCAGATAATCTGTGCTATTACTTATTAGTAATTAGTATATAATATGGTAAATCTTGTTTTATGTTATCGTCTTTAATAAGGATCTTTAGTAGCTAAGAGGGTCACCACAGATCTTACAAAATATACACAATATTTTACTTAAAGGTTATAACAGGCTTACACTGTTTACAGGTTAAGTAACTTACGCAACAAATAACTTATATTTACTGTACCTATTTCAAGTTAAAATTTAACTAAGACACGGTTTAATAAGAATGCTTTTGAAAGCATTACAAGTATTATATTATAAAAAACTTTCCTCGCCAGATTCATCGATATTTTCATCGTTTATGGTCAATGTTTGTTGGGTATGGTTTTGAAGTACAAAAATATATTTTTAATATTTTTAATATATTTTTGTAACTTTTTTTCATTATTTAAGTTGCATAAATTATAAGTCCATCATTATAGTAATACAAAAAGTAGTATTTAAACATTTATATAAGTAAGTATACAGAAGTCAATAATATTTAGTGGTATGTATAATAAATGTATACTTGTTAAAAGAAGAAATTCGCTTTTTGTTAGGCACCAAAATTGCTACAACTACATATAATAACTATAAACTATGTGTATATTATATCAGGTATCTAAAAAAATGGTTCACGGAAGTCAAAAAGTATAAATGAAAGAACTAGGTATCTATCTACCTAAATTGGTTTTAGGCTTAGAAAATGTGTATATTCATTATTCATGAATAGGTACTCGTATGAGTGAAAATCACTCATAGAGTGCCTTGGACTATTTCCTAACCTATATATTTACATTTTGTATCTTAAATTAGCCAACTTAGGCTCAAAGCCATTGTTTCTCAAAAGTTGTGCTGTAAAATTACAAAGGTGTGCTGCAAAATTATGACATTTTATTAAAATTATTTAATAATACAATTGAAAAAAAAAAAAAAAAAATCCTAAATAAATTGTAAATTCACACCGCAATACCTTCACTGGTTGGTTCTTCCCTCAAGTTACTCAAGCTACTACATGTCTACATATATTATAATTTTAAAAGATCTAATTTATGCTTAGTGTACTTTTTTTATGTACAGATTGTATAAACTCTATATTAAAAAAAACCGGTATATTAAAACCGGATGGGCCTAGCTCTGCTGTGTAGTAGGGGTGGAGTGGACCTCATTCATAGGATTGGTCATTACAATGGATTCTTTAATACAATGATTGCAATGATAGGTAACATTGTATACGAATAACCGTTCTGAACGGAGATGATATGTAGTTGTCCTAGAATAGGTACATTATATAATATATCATGTCAATATTCGCTGTTCAAAAGCTTATAAAAAAATTGTGCCTATGGATTTCAATAATTTTTGAATGGCAATAAGAACAACTTCTGTGGAATCTTCTATTAAATTTTCAATTATTTTGTACCAGCCAAATGTTTTTTTTTCAACAATTATAAAAAAAAATGTAAAAAAAATCGAATATTTCAAATGCCTATAAGTTGCTTCAAAATCAATAAAATATTTTGAAAAAATATTGCTTAAAGAAAATGCCAATCTTAATAACTGGTAAAAATTTCAAATTACTGTGACTGTGACTTATACTTTTTGAATTATAACAAATATTTAAAATCGTTATTTTACGCAATTTTGTAAGAATTTAAATTTCAAACGCGGTCATAAAATTTTTTTTCTTTAAGTCCGGTAGAAATTTTTTCATAGTTTTTTGAAGTTTTTATTTATGGATAACCTAGTATTAAAATTTTGAACTTTAAATATGAATAGAATAAATTTTATGAATTTTTAACTACAAAATAACATGCAAATTATCGCAATTTTGACATATTTTATACAAATTTGAACTTTATGGGCTTATAAAGAAAATTTGAGTGAAAAGATTTCCAATTTTATTTAGTTGCGATAAGTATAACTTATAATAAACCTTATATTAAATTTTCAATAGTTTTCAGACTACCAATTTTTTTTTAATGTTATTTCAAAAAAAAAACTTAGAAAAAACGAAATTTAAATTGTCTATAAATTAGTCAAAATATATCAAAACACTTTAACTTAACCATGTATAGAAAACGTCAATATAAATATTTGGTAAAAATTTCAAGTATTTGCGGTTTTTCGTTTTTGATTTAGAGCATTTTAAAAAATTGTATTTTGTCAAAACGTGGTTTTGCGTAAAAATTTCCCGTTTTTTCGTAATTTTTTTTTGTCATTTTTTTCGACGCTTTTAAAAAGTATTGAAAAAGTTTCATTTTTCACTTGCCAAAATACCATATACATTCACTTTCCTTTTAGAAAAGTTGCCGTTTAAGAAAATGGAAGCATTTTTATTTTTACTGATAAAAAAGGTGTCGACAGACACACACAAAAAAAAAAAACACACATAATTGTAAAACATCATTAGATTCCATTACTCCGTTCAGAATCTAAAATAAAACAATAATACAATTGAAACACAAAAAAGAAACTAATTTTTGATTTGATTTTTTATAAACCTATAAAACTAAATTGTATATTCTCGTATGTGTTTTCCGATCCTTAAGTACATGTTCTTGAAAAATAGATAATGTTTAAGTTTATGTGTTTAATCAAAGTATGCCTATAATAACTGAAAATAATGTGTTTAAACGTTGTGATGTTAATCTATACGTTTCACAAGTATGTATATGTTTGTGAAATAATTTAAGGAACAAGTTAAACTTAATCTTTGAAACATGAATTTAACATAAGGACTTTTTGTTTGATTTATAACCGAGTTCAATAATAAAAGTTGGTTTACTTCATTTGAAGAATGATTACTCAATCGTTCTTATAGTTTTTTATGTGATCTAAGTATCGGATATTTACTCTTCACTGAATAGTTGTTGATATGAGACATCAATAGAGACTATTTTTAACGAGTATAGCTAGTATAGGTATACTGCGTCTCTGCGTTTATAGATGACAGCTAGTGATTTCTAGTATATATATTTTTATTGAGTTTGAACTTACGTTTAGTAAGTTCCACTAAACAAGAACTTTTTTGCTGCGTTTCTATAATATTCACTTGAGCTGTTCTAAACAAGAATATTATCGAAATTAAGGGTGTTTTATCAATCTGAACCATTAGCTCTTAATGAATATTGCTAGAAGTTTTTCGACAGTGCTACGTTAATACCTTCAACTTATACATTTTTTCAATCAAACTTTATTGCAGGTTAACATTTGGATTATGTGTCTTAATATACAGTTTAACAATGGAACTTCGTGGAATAAGTCAATAGGTAAACAAATATATATATATTTTTTAATATGCATAAATTTAATACAAGCAGGGATAATGGTGGTTAAATATTTTATTAAGTCAAAAATTATATTCTGTATTACCTATTTACAATAAGTAATAATATTAATAAAATATAATAAATAATAAATTATAATAATTGAATATATAAGTACCTACGTAGATCTTACACAGATTCGATTTATAATAAAATATCATGCAAACACTAGGTATATAGCATTATAGCTGTACAGGTATGGATTATATATAATTAATAAACAAGCTCAATACCTATTGCTATATAAAAATCACATACTATAATTTTAAGCTGTATCATTGATACGTGATTTCAATCAAATAATCTCAATGACAATTATATCTGATAATATATTCTCATAATTCTATTGTAGTTGTTTGACAAAATTTTATTCGAGCGCAGTTTTCAAACTATTTAATTAAGAGCATCATCACTATCGTCATAGAAAACAATAAACATGAATATTAGTATTTTGTCATAAATATATAAATGCGAGTACCTATAATTATTTGAGTTCAAATATAAAGCAATTAAGATCTAAGATTGATATTATATGGGCACATAATAGATAGGTTTTGGTATATACCTCGAAAGTTTTCGGTGTATTTGGTAGCAAGAGAAATTAATTAATAAATACATAAAAAAAAGAATATAATTTTTTTCTTCAAAATACTTGGGTATATTCAAGTGTACTGTCATACTGATACGTAAACAATGTTTATAGTGTTTATTTTTAACAATAAGGAATTTAAAGTAAAAAAAAAAAATAATAATGATAATTAGGTTAAATGTAGAGCAATGTCGTCGTCATCGTTGCGATTCAATTATCGATTGGTTAAAATAATGTGTCGACACGCTGCGTGTGCACGTTTAAATCGTTAAATAATATTAGAATAATTAATAAATCATCGCATAATAATATGTAGTGTATAATATATATTATAGTTCGTTAGACGAGAATAATATTATATAATATCATAGTTTTTGTTTTAAATAATAATAATAATAATAATAAATCAAACGGCATTATACGAATTAAACGCGATAATATTATATTATAATATCATCGATACCGGTACAATAAATTACTATAATATAAGTATAATATAATAACATATTATATAAATATGTTTTTTATACTGCATGGGCGCAATTTGAGAGGAGAACGGGACTTGGAGGAGCTTAGCGCCTCCGCAGAAATGTATACTTTAATTTTGAAGTGTTAAATCCTTCATTAATTATCTAATAGGTATACATATTACATAATACAGTAAACGTTGTTGTTTGAAAAGCCCTTCTAAGTCGAAAACTGAAATTGCGCCCGTGTTTACACGTATATTAATCACCACGGGACGGATTTAGTACGCGGTGTACGACGAGTACAACGGACCTGCGGTGGTGCGGTGTGCGAGCAACGTCCTCTTCCAGTGGTGGTGGCTGGCCGGCGGCGCCGCGGGTGGCACGTAGTACTCGTACGAGAATATTTTTTTGATGTTGCTCATCAGCGACACCATCAGTGCCATTTTGCTGACCAACAGCGCTTTGCCGCCCAACGTCGACATGAACATGAAGCCCAGCGGTATCAGAACGGCCGACATGATCATATACGTGCTCACTATGATCGGGAACACCTTCCGGTAAGCGTGCCGCCTGCGCCCTGTCGCAATTTAATCATTCCAAATATTATAATATAAAAACATATGAAGGTAATATCTAAAAGAGAAAATAGAGCATTTGATGCTAGAATGGAGTATTCTAAAAAAGCGTTTGGTCAAAAATTCATAGACTATCTAGGTCCAAAAAAATACAAACTAATGCCAGTAAATAAAAAAAAAAGAAATATTCTACTCAAAAGGGAATATTATAATTACAGGAATTAAAAAAAAAAAATTCAAAATTGGTTATTTTCAAATTTTCAATACTTGAGTAAATAATAAGGAATTAGTATTTAACAATATAATTTTAATATTAGATACAAGTATTCTATTTGTATTTTTGATTACTCAATTATTTATATTTTAATTTATAATATGTTATTAACTCTTTACCATCACCACAAGCACGTGCTTAAAGGTGGTAGATATATTTTTGTTTTATTTTGATTTTTATTTAAAATAAAATAAAAATTGTTAAAAAAGAAATTATATAATATATCTATATAATATCAATTGTCATTATTGATTCCGAGCATGTGTGCGCATCGTACTAATATTTTGTCGCACACCTACACCCAGTGACGAAATTAGCGGGGGAGAGGATGTAGGGGCTTAGCACCATCGGACTACGATTTACCCTCCTCCAGAATATCACTTGATGATTTTCAAAGAAAATACTTGTTAAATTGCACTATTACGTCGTTTGGAAAAAAAAGTATTGTAGTCATAAATCATAATAGACTCAAAATGTTTTTCGAGTAAATCCTAATAGTATTATAATATATGTTTAATTTATACAATTGTATTGAGAGAGAGAATTATCAATAACTACAATATAGGTCCGGAATTCAACGCCTTGTTAACAGCTATAAAACCAAAATATTATAACAATATTCTGCCGAGACAAATGCAGAGTGAACATGTTAATATTACACGAATCAAAATATTTAAAATTATGTAAACACAGGTGTAAGGCTCAGTACTGCAGAGGTATTTGGAAACGGAAAAATTAAATTTTTTTTACAGTGACTTACACGTCATGAAATGATCAATAGAGTTTACTACCACGCGCTACGTGGTGCCACGGTTCGCCGCTGTATACGCGATTACAGGAGAAAGTAACCCACCGAATTCATATTATATTATAATTTTATATTTATGTTTCTTAGCGCCGATCAATAGTCAATCAAGCAACAGTAATGCGCCACGTTTAGAAATATACGTGTGAATGATGTGTGTGTCCCCTCGTCCAACCGAACTGAAAAATCTGGCTCGAATAATTGACAGTGGTTATTGAATTATTCGTTTTTCAATTCAATGGGTAGACAGAAGCCAGAAGACACATGACGGAAATCAAATCAATCGTAGAGTATCGTCGTAATGTAGTCGTAATATACAATAAAGAGACCGATGATAATATTAAACCTGGTCATGGTTATAATATAAGAGTACCTATACCTCTAGTACCTACAGCTAGCTGGTTTTTCTGAAACAAAAATCAACTGACGAATCGTGCATCAACGGGAGTTTTTCTTGTACATACATAAAAATGCTGATTTTTTAATGTTTAATTTTTCATTATTAATTTTTGTATTTTCATATTAAATATACCACGATGGCTGATTCTATATTGCAAATTGCAATCTATATTATATTCGTGTAGAGTATGGATCGATAAAATACGAATTTAATTTCATTAAAAATGTTTAAAACTAAAATAATAAATTGTTGTTTATGATATAACGTCATATAAAATGTTGGAAAAATAAATTTCAATTTTATTATTTTATGTTATTTAAATTAATTTAACAATAGGAATAATACATGCAACTTTGGTAGGTAATAGCTCTAATATTTAATAATATCAAATTATAGTCAAATTATCAATTCTAAAAATTAATGATAAATTTTAAGATTTATGATTATTTAAATACTGTTGTCATTGTTGACTTATTTCATATTTGTGTTAAACATGATCTGAGGTAAAATATAAATATAAATAATACGAGTATCTATGTAAAATAGGCCCAGCCTGTGGAATATAAAAATATAATAAGAATGACGAATGAGTGAGAGAAACAGAGAGAGAGAGAGAGAGAGAGAGAGAGAGAGAGAAAGAGAACGTTTTGTATAATAATTTTTCCTTCCTTAATTAATTTTCTAAACTGTTGTGTATGTGTAGTATAATATATCTTTTTATGTTGTTTTTGGGTCATTTTATTATTTTATAAGACTGGTATTAGAAGACTTATAAAATATTTTATAAGTTCCGGAAGACTGTCTGGGATGGTTTGTTTAATGGCATGTGAAACATTTATGAGAAATTTAGTTAAGCATGAATTTAAATTTTCTATGACAACCATACTGCGGTCGGTTGTTGAAAAAATACCTTACGTAGGTACGTTTTTGAGAGTAATTTTTAATAATAACACCCAGTGACATATATATCATAAGTGTACGCGTTACAATAGTTTTTGTTCGCAAAAGCTGTATATAGCTATAACTTTTTCAATATTTATAAGCTTATAATATATTGTGTAATCTTAAATTCTGCAATTGTTAGGTGTAATGTTATAATGTAGTCCATGGTACAAAATGTTTTCAGGTAAATTTTCTCTGAGTATTTCCGTTATAATTTGTAAGTTCATATTATATCATTATTGATACTTGAACGGAGATGATAAATCTACTATTTTGGTATTATTATTTATTGGCTTGTGTGTTTCGTTCAAACGAGATGTGTTCGACTACCGTAAATTGTAAATATATAGATATGTACTTAATATTTATTAAAACATGAGTTATGATAATTGTATACCTTCGACGGTGGCATTATTGTCCGGTATCCAAAGATCAATTTGCAACGAATGGCTGTCTACGAATGAAATCATTCTGTCGATGACGTCGGAAGAATAATTCCTGCAATGAAAAAGAATCAATTATTAATTGGTATACGTCAATTTTTCGCTAGGGAAATAAAACCTGACCTGATGATGGCTAATACAAGTAAGTACTAAATATTGATATGCCTGCTAAATATATATGTAGCCTTCGAGTTGTGCATCAAAACCATATCATAGTGCAACACCACAGATTAAAATGTATAAGTCGACTTATTATGATTGGGTTATGAAGACTTTGATATCTAAGAATTAGGCTTTAACTTTTATGTACCATACATTTTTTGTATCAATCGATAAAAGGCCTCTATCAAACGTACGCCATTAAATAAGAGTATCCGCTGTAAAACATTTACTGGAGAGTCAGGTTAGTGATATTTCTGTCAAAGTACTAGATTAATGATAGTAGAATGTATACAATAATGCAATAATGTATACTATTATAATGAGTATATTATGTAAATTACCATTATTCCATGTAAAATATTAAAATGGAATAGAATTATATATTAAGAATCGAATTATCATATAGTAATTGTTATTATGAAATGCCAATAATTTAATGAATAATAGAACGTAATAGTTATAACAGTATACGATGCATTATATCATATAGAAAATTATCATATACTTAAATAATAAAATAATTTAAATAGCATTTTAATTATTGGTTAATTATAAGATTATATAAGATTGTAGTCGAACAGTTATTGATGGTCAAATACTCAAATATCATGTATAAATTCTATGTAACGATGCAAATGGCATAACTACTGATTTTTCGGTTAGTTGTATAAGCAGTGTTCCTTATTTGACGTTATTGAACAATATAGTTTAACGCAATCAGTTATTTAAATTTAAAAATTAAATATTTTCAAAGTATTCAATAATTCATCTTGGTTGAATATTAATACAATGAACTTATTGTGTCTTGAGGTTACGGGCTGAGTCCATGTGGGTCCATTAGCGAAGCCTAAATAGATACATTTACAACATACAGTAAGTAAAATCTATGTATGTCATATATATTATACTATAACCGGCGACACATCTGCGCATTTTGGTGTAATGTAACGTTGTAGCGTAACTGTAAAACGCAAGTGTGTACGGTGTTACTGTAACATAATATGTTGTGTTACGCCGTCGTTCGGAACTCAGTGGATTTTTCGACGAACATCGAAGAATGTTCGGTTCAATTGTTGCGTTAGTGTCCGTCAACTATAGAATCGCTTCGAATAAGTACACGATATCTACTATTTTTTTTATAGTTAGGGCAATTAAACTAAATATCTATTAAAATAAAAATATAATAATTAATATCCAACTATTATAAATTATATATATATTGATATATGATATAAATCTTATTATAAAAGGTATATATATATGGATTAAGGAAAAATTAATGTTTATAAAATATATACCAATCCTATACACATATAATATTATCATTTATATTTACCATACAGCTATTCTAGATAAAATATTAAAAAATAATTTATTATAAACCAAAACGTTTTATGTGTTAAAATTTTTTTTATGTTTAAGACCAAACATTTAACAATATGTGCGGTTCATAACAATTTTTTTCTGAAAAAACTACAGACAATGCCTAGAAGTAAAATAGATATTTTGATCAATTTGTATGGTCGCCTTCAACGGCGATACACATGTACACATTGATATACTTATTGCGATTAAAAAATAGCTGCAGTTAAAAGGAATACCTATACCATAAAAAAATGTAGAAGTAGGTATTCATAGTATTATGTTGGCTAGATTTTAGTTAACAATCGTGTAGAAAACTCAGTCAGTATCATTTATCAGTCGTGGTTTTGCTGTCATCAATTATTCGAAAAAAAAAATTATAGTAAAAGTTTTACCAAAATAATTTATTTTGTAATTTAATTTTTTACTTTTTAAATAAAATGTCAAACAATAAAGACAATAATTTTTTGAGACATTTTGAAAAGGTACTGAATGAAGACTACTATAAGAATTCCCAGCTGCCAAATACTTTAATGTTACTGCCAATCGTTCTTGTACAGGTATTACTTTGCGGAATGTTTTATTAATTTTTGCAATTTTAAGACTAATTAAGGTAATCAGATATTCAAAATCAACTGATAATATCCGGATAACATTGTTTAATTGTCCGCTAATTTCTTGAGACCTTAGATCATTAATAACTAAACTTGATCCACTGTAAATACTACAGCTATGTGTTTGCCATCATATTTCTTTTCTTTATATCATTATTTCTTTTTCAATATTGAATAAATTAAAAAAAAAATAGCGCTGGACACTTGCAAATTAGATAGATTTGCAATGAGCAACTGATGGATCAAGGGTGCGCGGAACATTTGGGCAAATACGCGTGGACATCTTGACACACTAGAACACAAACAAGAACACGAACACTAACGTTACGTTACGATGTTGAATTGCGGAAACTGTACACGTATGTGGCTTATAGATATTCCGATTTAGGAAGAGGTTTAGTGTTTAAATAGTGTAATAATAAATTAATGTTTATGTATTATTTTTTGGGGAGTGTTTATTGATGTTGAAATACCCGCTATAGAATATTGGGGAAGTGTTGAAAGATAATTTCTTGTATTTTAAGAGCAATATTACCTATGTATTTATTCCAAGAATTCCTATAAATCTTTTTAATCTATATAATCTCAAACGCCCTAATGTCACTATATAACAGCGAAAGATGAAATATATCAATGGATTTTCAAATATTAATAAAGATAAATATTTTGATGCCCATTTTAACACAAATATGATAAATAATATAATGTAAATTTATAAGATGGTTTTGACATATTTCTTTTTCTTTTTTTTATTAACTAAAAAATAAAACCAATATTGATTTAATAGATACAGTTCAAAAGTCTTTAAATTGCCAAGTGCCGATACTAATGATATTTTTCATATAATAAATTAATTTTTAAATTGATTCTGTTAATTGTCAATTCATATTGATTTATTGAAAAAATAATAGAGTATGTTTGTGTACAAATTTGACAATGTAACAACAATATTTTAGATTCTGAATGGAGTGCTTTATTCTTACAAAATAAACCATAAATAAATTATCATACTTCCTTAAATTAAAAAAAAAAAAAAAAATTTAAAAATGTTTAGTATAAAATTATATTGATTAAAAACTCATTAATGTTATATTGCTATAAATATAAAATGTATTACAAATATTCTAAAATATAATTTAGTTAAGTTTTGCAAATTTTAGGTTGAAAGAAAATGTAATTAATTTGCATAACAATATTATTTGAAGATCATTTAATATTCTGAAATCATTTATCTACTTATGAATGGTTTTATGGTTAAATCAAAAGTATAGGTTTTGAATTCTTGAAACGATTAAAACATATAAATCAATATGAAAATTTGTTTTACTTAAATTAATAAAATAAAGAATTCTTAATAAATTATTTTATATTTTATAAAAAAATATTTAACAGCATTAGAATGTACAGATTGAAAATATTACAACCACGTACAGTTGGTGGACATTTTCGTATTAGATGACAGAATTGTATAGTATGTTATCAGGATTTATCAGTAAATATATTGAAATATTTTAAAAGCTACAAAATTGAGGGTGTTATTAAATATCAAAATGTTTTTATCACTCTATTCAAATATACAATGGTAGTAATTGTGTGTAGTAATAAAACGTGAGTTCTACTCGTACTTTGATTTCAGTATTGAGTTATACTTGCTACTTGTCCGTTTGGACTCTTTTTGATACACAGTAGGTAAATTGAATTAAGTTTGTATTACGGTTTTATTCTGATTAAAACTACGGAATACAAAGTTGATTTTTGATCATATAATTTTATTTGATTTTTTGAAAGTGTATACATTTTCAACTTTTATATTATAGGTTTTGAAATCAAAATGATAATATTGCGCAGTAAAAGAAATATCTGGGCCAATGCTCTTGCAGTTAATTATTGCAAAAATATTTTATAAAAAACCATTCTGCCTTAAGATATTTTTTTATTTGTTAATAGGATTTTTGGCTCCTAACCTAGAATATCTGTTATATCACCCATTCAGATAATTTTCGTAACGATATTTTCTTTCGGGTTTGGTTTAGGAAAAGTTTTCTTTGTGCAAATCAGGTTCATTTGTCGATTATTAAATCTTACTAAAATATTTGCAGAGAAGTTATATTTTTAATATCGATGGCCAAACAACAAAACCTCATAAGTCAATTAAATCAAATTTTACAGGAGACGCGAAAAACTGTAACTTATAATAATAATATTATGTCATTATTATATTACATTATATTATTATATCTATTAGTTTTTACTTTCAAATTAATTTAGGTGGTTCATAAATTACGGAAAATAATGAAATGTTAAATGCTAAAAACACAATTGGTATATTAACGATAGTTCAAAATTCAGAATCATTATTTTATTTTATTATTATTCATTTTTTTTTTATTATCTTTGTTTTAGAACTCCCAGTAATAACTATGATAGTTTAAAATTACAATAATAAATTAATAGGGATATCAATCATCAGATAAGAATGGAAACGCAATTATTGTATGATATCGTAACAAATCAATTAAGGAAAGTCATGATTTAAATATTTGTTTACTAATATGAAACAAAATTATTATAATTATATGTTAACTTAATAATTACTATGTTAATCCTTAATCGTTAATCACCTTATTCGAACGATTGATTTGTATTCATTTTTATCTCTCTGTCAGTTTATGTAATACAATCGTGATCTCCAATATTATTTAACTCACGTTGCATTCAATTGCTCTAAATGTTCACAGTCTCTATCACCGCCTAAGTTTTTATACATCACTTTTCCCTCTAGGGGTTATAAAATGAAAGGCTTATAAATTAGTTTTCAATTTAACAAACAATGATCACGCATTGTTTTCAGGAAACTTTGAAAGAAATAGGTTTTTTTTTCTCGCAAGGGCGTATTTGAGTTGGGTCCATGGGAAGGGGGGGGTGTGAAACTAATTTTTCTTCTATACAAACTAAAAATAAACAGAAGCGACACTAACAGACAAGCAAGATGTAATAAAAAACAATTCTCTATTAGTATAGGATACAAATATATAATACTTCACTTAAAATTCTTATTATGTTCAGTATATGATATAATTTATAATCTTTATCAAACGAAAAATGTTGGGTTTAAATTTTTTAAACAAATCAATGTATTATATAGAAAAAATACAAGGAATGGGAGGTGAATGTCCCTATCGCTCCCCTCAAATACGCTCCGCTCTTGTTTTTCATTACTCATCGGAGTTCAGCGATTCCTTGTTTTGTCATTTTGTGAGTGCGTATAGTTTCATTGCTCAATAAATCCTAGAACATTATCAAGTGGCTTCGGATTTTCTTGAGTTATTCTCGGGATATTCTATTTGACTGTATACTCTATATACATAAGGATTTATGAAATATTCATTGAGTACTGTGGTACTGTGTTATAGTAGTTATTATATCTGCCAACGACTTATGGGTTATCTGAATTATTTTGTGCCGTAGAATACATGCTGAATGCTGATCTATAGCTTGTGTACGGAAGTAGACAAATGGTTCATAAGATAAATTTGAATTATTATTCAAGTTAAATTTTTCAATTCAAGAACTTTTCTCACATCGACCATCTAGATTTCATATAGATTGGAGTGATGTATTCAATCCTTTAAAATCGTGCTATACATTTAATTAATTGAAAATTTAAATCACAATATTAAATGTTATAATTACACAGTGACGTTATAAAATTGGCAATGTGTGGTACTTGAATATTGGTTTCGTTATTTTCATTGTATAAATGCAAAACATATAGTTTTTTTATACAAACTATGTTTGTGTAAAATTTACATAATATACTTATATATGTACATGGTAAATATAAATATAAAATAATAAGTAGATGATCGGTTTTCATTTTTTTTAATCAAAATATAAGTTTATTGTTTTTCATAAAACTAAAATTTGAATATTTCATAAGTCTTGACGATAAAAGTAGGTAAGATGAATATTTATAGCTTATTTTATACTTGTTTTCTGATGAAATAAAGTGTTCTATAGAAATCTACTATAATGTTTAATGAATGTGTATTTTACTTTTTTTATTATAAACTGTTATTGCAGATTAACTGGAATGTTAATATTTTAGGTATATATGTTTAATATGTCAGCATAAAGTCAAACACTAAAATTATATATTTAAAGTTGTTTAGTGACATTCAATGAAACTCGTTATATACATACATGTATTTTATGTAAATAGTAAAATGTGTGCTAGTATTTCGGATAAAAATTACAATTATTCCATCAGATAAAATGATTACATATTTTAGTTAAGTGTTCCGAACATCTGAACTCCCGATGGATTTGACGTGTATTAATCACAAGGTAAAATAAAAATGTTAAAGAATGAACGATTTGTTCTCTCAAAGTCTCAAAGTCCATAAAATATTGAAATATTTACATTATGATAGTTGTTACTTTACGTACTTATCAGTAGTTTTCTAAAAAGAATAATTAATATACAGCGTTGAAGATCTTACATTTAGATGTTAAGAATTTAAAGATAATCTGAACTTTTAAATTATTGAAATTTAGTATATTAATAAAACCACGTAAAGCCAAATTTACATCCTACATGGTTTTAAAATGTTTTTTTACCATTGACTATTTTTATATTGTCCATATATTGGTTATGTATTTATGGTATATGGTTTTGTATATCTTACCTCATTTAAGTTCCTATTACATATAGTTTATAATTTCTGCATTGTATTTTATACACAATAACTAGTATTTCGTATTTATTGTTTTTATTATTAAATTATCAATCTTAAAAAACGGATGGGCCTCACACACACTTTTTTATCAACAATTATAAAAAAGAACGGATGGGCCTCGCTTTGCTGTACAGTTGGGGGTGGAGTGCACCTCGTTTATAGGATAGGTCAATATTATAATGGATTTGTTAAATTTGAATGTATATAGTTAATATGTTTGTCTAAAATGTGTATATAATAATATAGTATTTTATATTTAAATTGAATTATAATGCAATTTTGTAAACATTTTAATTTCAAACAGTCATAAAATTTTTTCTTTTAAGTCCAGTAGAAATTTTTTTATATATTTTTGAAGATTAGCTTATGGATAACCTAGTGTTAAAATTTTGAACCTTAAGCATAAACAAAAAAAATTTTATGAATTTTCAACTACAAAATAACTTGCAAATTATCGCGATTTCAACATATTTTATACAAATTTGAACTTTATGGGATTCTAAAAAAAATTTAAGTGAAACCATCTCCAATATTTTTTAGTTACAATTAGTATAACTTATAATTAATCCTTTAATACATTTTCAAGAGTTTTCGGACAGCCAAAAAATTTTTATAGATATTTAAAAAAAAAAACTTTTAAAAATCGAAAATTTAAATTGTCTATAAATAAGTCATAATACTTTGAAAATTTAACTATGTATAGAGAATGCCAATATAAAGATTTGCTCAATATAGTATAAGTAAACTATATACATATTTTACTAGTTTGGTGTAAAAATACATTTATATAATTATATTTCGCATTTAAAATTGAAATAGAGATAAAAATGTTAATCGTTATTCAATTGGTTTCAGTAAATATATTTAAGATCAAATACAAATATAAGTACTGATTTTAAATACAAGAACAAATAGCATTTCGGATTTCCCCTGTTTAATCTGGCGCGATCAGACGGTTGTAATGGTTTTCTAAATTTACTTTATCTTCATCAAATATTCACAAATTTGTCAATATGTCAATAAGATGAACTTCTGAATTGATGTACATTTAAATAAAATTACGTAAAACTGTATTATAAATACTTATCAAACACTCGATCAATAAAGTATTTTAAATACTATGTAAGTAATTGTAAAGTACCTATTTAAAAACGCGTTTATTGGGCTAGTGGGCTATACTTGACGTTCACAAAGATGGCAAATGTATAATAAACGTATGCTGTGGTGGTTTTTCGTTGACAAGGTAAACGGGAAATACTTGAGAAACGATACTCATTTAGATATATAACGTTATATTATAATTAATAAATATCGTAGCTTAAACATTTCATTTTTACGCAGTTTTACTATACACCTAGGCATTCAATTATATGGCTAGTTGTTCAATTAAGTTTAATGATATGCACAATTATATTGCGTTATCATCAATAACAATTTAGATAATACCATATTATAATAACGCTTAATATATTAACAAGTAATCCTATAATTAAATAAATTACAATAAACCATTATTATATGTAACTTCAAAAGACCAAACTTAATATTTCATCCGGTAGGTAATAATTAAATCATATCATATAGTGTGAGTCAGTGGCGTATTTTCAAATTTCTTTTTTTTTCTTAGGGGGGGGGAGGGGGCGTTAAAATATTTAGTTAATAATATTTACTATTATTCGTGTATTCATGTAGCGATTATTACAATATTATGTCGATGCCGTCAATAGACAATATTACAAACTGCAAATTATTACAGCCGAACAAACGCAGACTGTCTAGTATCATAGATTAAATATTTAATCTATGCTAGTATCAACTATAAATTAAAATAGGCGACAGTGTACTAATATAATATATATATTGCGTCGTTATTGTCGTCGTTGCCTTCGTCGGAAAAAATTTAAACCCAAGTTATTTATAAATATTGTAATAGAAACACGTAGTATGAATTAATATTCTCTTTCTCGGTAGTCGGTACCTAGTACCTACGTAGCAAGTTATTTATGCATTTTTAACCTTATTTTTTCTCCATGATAGGGGAGGGGTCGAGATCCAGGAACTCCCCACCACCCTCCCCGTAAATACGCCACTAACCGATTATATTTTATATTACATAAGTCGATTTTATGACGGTTAAAATGTTTATTGTATAATGTATTGACATAATTGGATAAAATTAAGAATAGTCAAACTATATTATTATCACAATAATTAAAATAAGTATAAATAACTTAGGTATTGAGTACTATTTTGATACCGTGATGTATTATTAATAGGGTTGTAAATTTTAAATATTTCAAAATTGAAAATTTCTCTCTTCTTGAAATATTTCAATGAAATTATGAAAAATATTTTTTTTTTTTTTAAACGTGTTTTTAGATGATTAGAAATAATAATATATTGATTAAATACAGAAAACATTGATTATGATTTATGAATAACTTATTAGTTAGGTATCATTTATTAACCAAGGTTTACGAATTAAAAACCCTACCTAATTAATAAAAACCCTAATAAATCATGCAATTTTTCCCTGTTGGCATATGGCTGACTTCAATATATTGTCTTATAGTCGGTTATCTAGTTTTTATATGACCATGTTTGTGTATTATTATGTATGTAGTATGTAACTATGTTACATATTTTCTTTATTTCATACAATAAACCAATTTTTAAACATGTTCACTTGGAAATAAAAAAAAATATTTTTCATGTAAATGAAATATTTCATGAATTTTTCATGAAATATTTCAAGAAAATAAATTTCATGAAATTTTACAACCCTAATTATCAATGTTTCACGTACAATTAAATAAATAAGGACCATGATTTAAGATATAATGGTTACACAGCGAGCTATGATAAATTGACCGCCGAATCGACTCTTTGAAAGCTAACCAATAACTAGTCCTCGTGTGGATTTATTCGTAAAAATTGAACACGTGACTACTGTGACATTCTATTATCATGGAATTAATAAATATTATCACCAAATCGTGAATATCATCCACGATTATAAAGAATAGGTTATGCGTCGGTAATAGGTTTGTATGGCACAACCGCGGTCAGAAATTGTTACGGTGATATAGTTCGGCTATTTACCACTAAGTAGGCGCTGCTAGTTAACCGGGCTCTAAACGAATTGTTCTTGTCGTCATAAATATAAATTATCTATTGTGTTTTGTGAAGACGAATCGTATAATATATTATTAATATTTAATATTATTGTCCTAGTGGGGTCATACGTCTGACATACGTTATTATATTATTATTTTATTATATTATTTATTACCGAATTATCGAAACATGCCATCTTCTTGCTATGTTGTGTTTTGTACGTCAGGATATAAATCAAACCCAGAAAAAGTTTCACTGTTTCAATTTCCTAAAAATGTATATATCAAGAAAATTATCAAAAAATACATCTTGCTTATTGTGTAGTAAAGCATTAAAATCAAATAATGCTTACATTGATTTACCTGAAGCAGAACTTGTGAATTTAAAATCTAAAGGTGGCTTGGTGCATCCAAATATTAATTTATTTTATTTTCTATCAAAAGTCGAAAATTCTTTTGCTAAGCACTGCAATAAAAGAAATGTTTTCGACTTAGCTATTGATGAAATATTTGAAAACTTTGTGTTTACATTTCTTTGCGAAACACACAAAATTTTCTTAGTTTCTTCAATAATTAGTAACTATTTAGTGATGCGCATACGAAATTATGGCATGCAAGAAAATAGAAAAGAAAAAATTGCTCAAAAGAAAAAAAAACTAGCAAAATTGTCAAATGTATAGTTCTTAAAAATTATATGTATTTATGATACATGTTTTTATTCTGCTTATATGCTTTATAGTTATTTTATGCTTTATAAGTTTTATATATTTCTTTCATGCATTTAAAAAGAAATTGTTATTGCTTATTTCTTTATTAAGTTAAGGTTTACTAGTAAAAAAAGTATTACCTACCTAATTAAAAAATGAATTGCATTGGTTCCTTACTAGTCTGATGGACCTCACTGTGTATGAATAAACATAATAAACATTCCAGATAGAATTTTCACTTTATTATTGATTCATTTACTATTTAATTTGTGTTTTTTTTTCAGGTTTAAACATTCTAGATCCTTCAATTCAACTTCTGACATGTAGAGTTGATTTGATTAAATTAATTTAATCCAATAAACTCTAGTTTTGGCACTACATTAGGGCTCGAATTGGTATATATAAATATAATATATATAAATGTACTTTTTAAAACTGTACCTATTTACTTTGTACCACAAAGAATAACGTTATACTTTTAAATAATAAATACACGATGATATACATAGAATTTCTGACTCCTGGTTCCTAATGTAAGTGACCACATGACTGATTATTGAGATATAGTTTTTGTCGTCACCGAATAATCATTATTCATTTGTGAAAATTAGGATCTAGCCACTCCACCCCACAATTAAGTCTTTAGAACTGGTCCCTATTGTAGTGAATTTAGGTATATTTTTTCATTTCAAAATTATGAAGAACATTTTATTAAATTACTAGGCAATAGACATTTTTCAAACATTGTAAAACCACTAAAAAAAAAAATAAACAAAAAAGTTAAATAATTTAAAATTTATCAAAATATTTTTTAAATACCATTGCCTATATCTTAAAAAATTATATTATAAATAATAATAATAATAATTCAATTAGTTTGATGAAAATAATTTAATATTATCAAAGTTTGTATTCTTTGGTAGTAGGGCCGAAATAAAAAAAGAGAGGTCTAAAAATACAGTAGGCTACACCTAAAATGCAGGTATATGAATTGTCTATGAATAAAACGCTAATATTAAAACAAAAGGTTTATTAATTTATTAATTAAAAAATTAGTTTTAACATGGTTTGTATAGGAAAATGTTAATATATAACACGGATGACTTGCAGCGCTCGGTGGTTTTAAGAATTACACCACCGTAACAAAATCTGACTGAAAATATTCCTTCCGACGCATAACCTGTTCTTTATAATCGTGATATTATCATCATTATCATTATTAATTGCTTTATTTTATGAGCGCTAAATGTTAGTTGGCACTCATGTCAGCTGATTTACAGAGTCAAACCTGCGGTCACATCCACAATGCACTACGTAACATAGCTCGTTGGATAACCATTATATCTTAAATCGTGATAAGGACATCGGCAATCGCACTTTTTGTGTAGATATTATAAAAGACCAAACAATATACATTAATCAATTCTCCAGTCTGCACTAGTCTACAGGCAGTACAGGCAGCCTATGCCCAGTCTGGACCTAGTCTAGGCCCAGTCCACAGGCAGTCTCCAAGAGACCTGTCCAATACGGGCAATACGGATTGGGCTGCGGCCTACCACGTCTAACTGCTATATTCATAAAGTACTAATGTTCTTGTCATATTAGTAAAGTAAATGTATTTTATTTATTTCAATATACCTAAATTTATTTAGTTATATATTTATGCCAACCTTCATCTTTTCGATGTCTGAAGAATTAAAAATATCTATATTTTTGCGAAGGTAAGATATTTAATTTATATATAATACAGGTGCATACTCTATGTATGATATAAATATTATATGTTAGTGTATGCGATATGAAAATATATAATAAATATATATCATAAAGTAATGCAATCGAGTACATATAGATATAATAAGAGCATATCCCGCTTAGCTTTTATTAGTTTCATTACATAAGTGT
Organism: Chaitophorus viminalis; assembly: GCA_025469195.1. NCBI lineage: Eukaryota > Metazoa > Arthropoda > Insecta > Hemiptera > Aphididae > Chaitophorus > Chaitophorus viminalis. Next base: position 53,002 of record JAIPRK010001554.1, read on the forward strand.
ATAATCACTAGCTATACAAATTATAAAAAATAGAATATTTTTATAATATTTGTTATTAATTGAAACTGTATTTTCTTATTAATTATTATGTGTAATTCATTATTATTCTATATAAATTAAATTATTAGAAATCATAGATTGTCTACACATTAAATTCAGCCTTGTACAACAAAACGCGTACCTGAACTTTTCAAAGGTGAAAATCTGAAAACTAGCTACTGCTATTTTATATTGTTAGGTTATGGCGAGTTATGAATATTATCTATTATTTCATACGAATCAGAACAAAAATAAACAATTAAAATAATACTAAAGACTATAATATTAATAAGATAATTTAATTTTAAATACTATAACATTTTTTTTTTTTCGTAATTTGTCTAGTTCGTAATAGGCATTTAAATGTATTTGAATCAAGTATGTGCCATAAAGGCGGATAGTAAAATCGCATTTACTATTTTAAACACTTTGATCATTACGTTTTAGTATAAAACGCCTGATTTGACTGTATTCTAATTAAATAGGTACTAGTATATTATATTATCTAATGTAGCGTTTCTTAAACTTTTTTATCCGTGGAACCCCTACTTTTTTTTTAGCTTTTTAGCTCTTTTTTAGGATTATTTGTAAATAAATTATAATCATATAATAATATTGTGTTAAAGGTATTTCATTCAAAAAATATGTTTTTTGTTTTTAGTCCACAATTCATTTTTATATTTCACCTGTTGGTCATTTGGAAAATACTGGTTAAATCCTTCACACAATCCAGTGAGATGTTGAATAATTTTCTCAATGAAAACCTCATTTATTTCAACCCCTTCCTCTTCCGAAAAGCAATTAATTGTTGGAAAGCAATCAAACTCGTTGGAGCTCATACACATTTTCCAGAAATCTTATTTTATTTTAAAAAGCGTGAATTTTTTCGTTAGCAGTAAAAATATTTACTTGTCTGCTCTGAAGTGTGAAATTAAGCTCATTGATCTTTGTAAAAATATCGCTTAAATAGGCTATTTTAAGTAGCCAAATTTGGTCAAGAAATCGATCTTTTAATTCAAAAATGTGTTCGAAAAAAAGGCCTCTTCAACATTTTTCTTAAAAATTAGTTAAGCTTCGCGGAACACAGTTTAAGAAACGCTGAATTTCTAACGTAAACGACGAGACTATTGCGATTTAGCCCTACGGACGAATCCGAGAAAACCCACGTGGGCGCGGGTGTTTGCGTTACCTTGCCGATCGGTCGGTCGCCGTCGTGGCTTTGTCGGTCTTGACCAGCCGCACTCCGTCCGCTATCCGTAAATCGTCCGCGTCTTCCAGCAGTCTCAACGTCCTGGCCACCTTGTTGGCCACGCACCGCGGCCACCCGGCTGTCCCGCAGCCGTCCACCGTGGCCCGATACCAGTTGGTCGGCGACCACAGCCTTGCACCGCCGCCGCCATATTGTCGCCCGCTGGTCGCCGCCGTCGACCCGTCAACCGGTCCCACGCGCACACTGCAGCCCAACGCCGCGATCGTCACCAGCACGTAGGTTGCGCGTGACCCATTCATCGTACTGTGCACAAATATACACTACCGTGGCCGTGGTCCTGTGCTGCGCCTTTATAGCAAAAATTACCGGCACACGCCGCCCGCCGACTATCTATCGAGTGCACGCAGCAGCTCACCGTCATTAATCCGATCACCGTGCCGTGCAGTTAAACTATAATATATTATATTATAATATTGTAGGTACATACCTATATAACTGTATGCAGATCGCCGTAGCGCCGGGGCACCATCGCACGGTGGCGTTCCCCGGTCGCACCGGCGTCGCGCCGTTTCCGGTTCGATTGTTCACCGGTCCGTGGAAAATTATTGACTCCGGTCATCGCTGTAATTATCATTACCATTTCATATTATATTATTATACTATTATACTATTACGAAAACGAAACGGAACGAAAAAATCGTTTGCATGCGATATACGAGCGCGTGCGCATATTTTTACTTTATATACTAATATTATAATATTATACTGTTAATACTATTAATATGTATATACATACACAGTAATTCTGGATCTTTTAACCTGATCCTTTCTTTTTTTATCATAATATAATCGTTTGGTGATAATGGTTTTAAGCATCATGTTATGAACACCTAAAATGTAGGAAATAAAATATAAATAAGTAAATTTATTTATTTATTATACGAGTATATCTTTTTTATCACAATTATCAAATTGCCGAATACCTAAGGATAATAAATGGTTTTTGATAGTATTTTATTAAATATGGCGACAAAACGCCCAAATACATTTATTTAATATAAATAAAAGTGTTGGATATATATATATATATATATATATACGTTCAAATTATACTTGATTTGGTTATATATTGTTAACAGAATATTTTTTTGTATATCACATGCATTTTTAAGTAATAGTTTGGTGTACAAAGCGCACATATTATTAAACAATTAAATAATAGCCTAACCCTGGATGGTTACAATATTCAATCACCGAATTGTTTTTATTGAACATTTTTGCAAAAAATTGCAAAAATAATTAATAACTATATCTATCAACATGGTTTCCGTTTCAGAGTTTTTTTTTTTTATCCAAGTATACTAGCTGTTATACAAATCCCCTAACTTTTTATTAATTTAATAACAGATGTTATGCATCAACGGAAATAAATGAACGCTATTTATTATACCGACTTTTAGCCTTTAGGTTAAACTTTTAGGTGTTTGACAAAGTAATTCTGAAGTTTTTGCTACCTGAGAAATTAATTTCAATTGGTGTCTGTGACCCAATTTTTTATGAATAATATTAAACTTTACTTATTGTGTACACACATAGTTAATTTTATAGGAAATTTATTGACTGATTTTATTACGGCCCAGAATTTTTAGTATAGTTCAATTTTTCTATACTATAATAACTATTATTCCAATTTATTATGTAATCAAATTTTCATACTTAAAACTTGAAAAATCTATTACATGTACAAACACGGACGTAAAGCGGTGCGCCAATATTCAATCGTCCTCTTAAATATATAAACAGGAGCTATAGGGTATTACGTCTAGCCTGTATTGAATGAATTAATAAAGTTAAGTAATTACATTCGTTTTGGGGTGATAGCTTGGTAGAGTTAGTCCGGGCTACACTTCTCGAGAAAGAGAGCTGTGGTGATTACCCAGTGGTAAGAAGCGCGATAGTAAGAATACAATATGCGGTAATAATAAGGATCATGCATCCTTTAATAGTTTGATGTTATAGTTTTAATTTAATATTCATATTTCCTGGTAAAAGTTGCCATTTCCGAGATGGAATGTTTGTAAAACGAAGGTTTTTTCACACAGTTATCAAAATTTTCAAAATGCATTAATATACAAGGTTTTATTTGTTGTCAATTTTATTAAAACGTTCATGTTTTTATTCAACAATTTGAGTAATTTAAGTAGTGGATAAATAATTTTTCCAAAATGATTACTACAGGTTTAAAAATAGTAAAACATTACTATATTGTTAATTGACAACAGTAATTAATACAATAAATACAATAATAATCAGAGGCATTCTCAGGACTTTTTATTGGGGAAGAGGGATATGAAAATGTATTAAAAATTGAGCCGTGAAGACTTACTTCCCATACCCCCTATCTTATATTTAAAAATAACATACATTAAATTATAACATATTATAAAACCATTCCTTTACCTTGTTATTTCATTATTGAATAAATCCCATTACAAATATCACATTGATATCTAATTGCTTATAGGCACAAATAGTATGACGTCACAATGTCTATTGATAAGACTGACGGTTCTAAACAAACTGTTATCACGGTTCATCCCATAAGAAATGCAAGGGTGGAAAACAGTGTATGATTTTTTAAGTGTTA